>JAPMNZ010914982.1:0-11031 GCA_029875035.1 Pomatoschistus microps
GTTGCCAGACATGACCAAGATTGAACAATTCTGGTGTTCATTGTTGCAAATAAAGACCTCTTTTGGTGTAAAAAGATTTCCCTGCATGGAAAAGATGTTCACAGTCCTGTTATGTTTACCTCACAGCAATGCGGACAGTGAGAGAGCATGGGAGTCGATTTGTGTTTTCCTTTCTCCAAGTCAAGATTAACTTTGATGGAAACTGCTTCAATCTCAAGCCTTCAAAGGACATCATTGCTGCTGCAAAATCAGCAACAGTGAAATATAACAAAGAACCTTGTCAGGACAACAAGGAAAATTAAATCTGAGCCGATAGAATTTTTACTGATTTGTATGGTAAAATTCTGTAATTTGTACAGTAAGGGCATAGAGCCACGCAGGTTGACAGGTATGACAATACAAAAAACAAACAAAACATATCAAAAGCATAAATCACAATATATAAGGTCACATTTTGCCAATTGCAAAAACTTCTTTTAATAAGTTTATTTCAAGTAAAAAAGAGACTCAAATTAAGTCACATGGATTTGGGCTTTTTTTTTCATTTGGATTTTATTTGGAACATTTGGAACAAGCAAGTGTCTTTTATCTTGGTCCCAAATTGATTACTTTAGTCTGCCAGATTTCAGTGTTTCTGGCCAGTGTTGAGGCTTTGAGATATTTGCAAGAAAATCCCAAGCTCTGGCGACCCAAGATGTCTGTCAAATCCATGAGCTGTGCCCATTGACCCCTAGCTCAAAAAAGCGCTATACAAAACCGATGCACTATTATTATTATAATTGACGTATGCTTGTGCAACAGAGGCCTAAACTCTAGTGGAAGTGACACCTTTTTTCTCATTTTACAGAAAATGCCCAATGTTCTACTTCAGCAAGACTAGAAGGTGTAGGAGGTCTACCACCATGCTGAAGACCGGCTTAAGCTAGTACATGCTGAAGACCGGCTTAAGCTAGCACTTGCTGAAGTCCGGCTTAAGCTAGCACATGCTGAAGTCCGGCTTAAGCTAGCACATGCTGAAGTCCGGCTTAAGTTAGCACAAGCTAAAGACCGGCTTAAGCTAGCACATGCTGAAGTCCGGCTTAAGCTGATAAACGGTATAAATGAGTGTCCAATAGTGTTGTCAACATATCCTGGTCATAATTTTGTCACTTTGGTGCAAATCAGTTGAAAGATCCATTTTCTGCCTAAAACCGTCTGTGAGGCGCCATCTGCAGGCGCCATCTGCAGGCGACCTGTGCTACTACATTTGAATTTTGAATCTGCTGCCAACATTGGTGCAGGCAGTGGCGCGTTTCGTCTGCAGTGGCACGTTACGTCAGCAGCCACCCGCCCTGAGCTATATAAACGGCCCGGTCTCGGTCACGCCCCCCCCTGTCCCCTTAGTCCTCCAGGCTGCGCCCATTTGGAGGGAGATTTGTAACAGGAAATGTGAGTGACGTAAGCCTCGAGGAGCGGGGGTGAGAACCACTTTAAGCTAGCACATGCTGAAGTCCGGCTTAAGCTAGCACAAGCTGAAGACCGGCTTAAGCTAGCAATACGCCATCACTAGGCTTCATAACTCCATCACTAATAAATAATGTTCTCTTGAAATGATGCCCAAACGTAGCATTTCTTGACTGTTGGGTCTTGTTGAATGGGACATGAATTAAAGAAATAAGAACAATGGTGATATCTTAAACATTGGTAATGAATTGTTCCGCCTTAGATGTTGTACAATGAACACATAAACAAGACATCTAAGATAAAGATGCTTTCTACAAAAGGAGTTCCAGAGCTTTTCTGCTCAGCCCAGATCATGTCACTAAAAAGTCAATGTTTTGACCAGTGCTATATCTCTTTACACTGATCCTGTCCTGCACATGCTCCCAGGGGCCCGCCCACTGCCAGGCCCCTCATCGCTCTCATGCGCTGAAAGGTTGATATAAACCACATTATAGAAGCTGAAAGCCTAGAGCCTTCTGGTTTTAACACTTCAAGTGTTAAGTGCAATTGTGCTTCACAACAAGAAGGTCCTGGGTTCGATTCCACCTTCACACGTGACCTTTCTGTGTGGATTGTGCATGTTCTCCCCGTGTGAATATTTCCTCTGGGTACCCTAGTTTCCCCTATAGCTCTAAAAACATAGAGAATAGATCTGAACGTAATGAGTGAATAAATGGTTCTTCGATTCGCAGGTGTTCAACTTCTCGCTTCTGTGATCAGTGTGTGGGGAGTGAGTTCAAACGTACTGTGTGTGATCTTAGTCAGTGAAATTTGATTTATTTTTTTCATCATCAACAATTTTCTAGGACAGCAATTTCTAGCAACCCATCACGCAATTGAATTGATTATCTAGTCATTGATCTGTTTGGAAAGCGGGAGTGGGTTGCTGTGGTCCGCTTGACGATAAGGCGCTCGGATGCTTCGCTCGTAAGAGTGGACACTTGTTTTTTCATTGCCATCTAAGATTGTAGCATTAGCCACAGGAAACAGAAGTCTGTCTTCGTCTGTGACACGGTATTTTTACCAGCCCTAGTTCATATGTTAACATATGAATCATTATTAATTGTCTGCTTTTCTGTATATGACATTTGGTGTGATTTTGAGGACCCCTTGAAAACCAGATGTATCATCTCATCTCGCTTATCCTCCCAATGAATACATTCAAATACAAATAAAGATTACATACTATCTACTTAAATTAGTTATTAATCTATATATATTTACAATATATGTTTTTTTATTTCAGATTTGTTCAGTTGGATTTTTACTTTATTCAAATATATTTTTATATTTTGAATTGAATAACAGCGAATCTTTAATTAATGAAATACAAATGCATCAATAGTGTTGAATGTTTGTTGAAATGAGGTTGTAGCATTTGATAAGGGGCTGAAAAGCCTTTTTATTTTACTGAACTGTATTGAATTGCATAAAAGTCCCCTGTACGGAGAAGCCCATGGCCATATTAGTCAGTTCCTGCTACAAAGCATCAGTGTTGTCTTGTCTCGTGCATAAGGTCGCAGCGCTGCGTCCTCCGTGGGGACAGATCTCACTGAGATAATAGCGGATGTTGTCATTAGAAACATAATTGTTACTGCAGTGATACACGTTTTCCCATGAGGCATAGTCAGGAAACAAATCAATGCCTTCTGCTTAGGTCCTTAAACATCCATTATGTTTACTGGCAATGCCACAAAAAGTGAAATAAAGGTTTATAAACAAACAAACAAGCCACATGAAACAAATTATTTATATGGAGGAACAAAGTATTGTTTATGTTTGTAATAAGACAAACAGCTGTGATGCTGTTGACATTCATTCATTCATTTTATTGGATATAATAACTGCAACATAAAAGAGGAAAAACTGAACAGTATTTTGTGGCAAACAATTGTGAAGTGAAAGCAAAATGTAGAAGTTCAGCTACTTAAGTCCAGAGAGGGTTTTTACTCTGTAAACCACCTTTTGCCATAATTGATCCCAGAATCACAATCATCCTGAAAGATGTTACAGAATTGTCGATTTGCCAACATCATATTTGAATTGTTAGGGTCATGCAAATGAAAACTGGTGATTAAGTCATGATGAAGTCATCAGTTCTGTGAGGAAGCAACTAGTTACATGGCTTTAACATACTGTAAACATAGTATGTGCCATTGGACGTTAGCTATAATTGTTTTACAAACTGTCTATCCACAAAGACCTGTGACTCTGAGCCTGACTCCAGAGCTGCAGGATCAAACAGCAGCGTGTAATGTTAAAGAACACTGTTGTCTATGTGATGTTTTAAAGCATCCAGTCAAATGTAGCTAATCAAATTACAGAAATATCTTTTGGTTTTAAAATAGTCATGTATATTCAACAGAGCATCTAATGGGACGAAGCTTATATAAATTAGGGGCAAGCTACTCAGAAAAACTGAACGCTATATTTGTAAAGTTGCACCACATGTTTTATAGCTAACAGATGAGAAATTGCTTAGACATGTTAGCACTTTTAGCACAAATCAGAATCACACATTTCTTAAGATGAATATTGGCTTTGAAGTCACCCAGACTGTCCGGAAAGAAAAAAATCAATTACTAACATGACTAATACATTTGCACCTAACATTTTTCACTGGAGAGAAGGCCGTCTCCCACTGCTCCTGGAACACTGCGTGAACGTTCAGATCACACGGATAATGAGTGTGGACTGTGGGCTGCCATCACTGCCCTGAGTGCATTTAGCCAAGAGAGAAACAGCAGGGACAGATGAATGTCAGCACACTCATACTGGGCTCAGAAAGATTTCAGTGGCAAAGGAACATTCATTCAAGAGTGTAATAGTGAAGGACACTATTCATTGAAATACAATTACTTTGTTTGCCGTCCACAATTTACTATATCTCTCAATGACAATGAGCCACATTTTGTTTCCTTGAACCTGTCAATTGGATCAAGTTGCAAAGTCAAGACGTGTTACGAAATTGCACCCATATCTCAGTCTCCCAGATAATAATGTGCTTTAGTCTGAACTAGTGGGAGCGGTTGGTTTGTCCAGTCACGGCTAAAAGGAAGCAGGTCACCATCTTTGCAGTCTGGCTCCATGTCTGTCATTCTGACTGTGGAAGCACACAACAAAACCATGAGTCAAAAACAAACCTGGTTCAAATGACAGTTCTTGGCCCAAATGCACCAATGGTGCCGGGGGTAATTTATTTTTTGGAACCAGGTCTGTCTCGCCGTGGTGGATCATTAGAGTTTGCTGGAACTGTTGCCGATCTGGTACGGTCTCATGACGTTCACCACAACAGCAGTACCATCCGCTGGTCATCGCAGCACGCTTCGCGCTGCATGGCACATGTGCAGTGGATGCTAAAAGCATGTTTGTGTTCTAGTTTTACAGCAGGAGAGGGCTCTGCATGAGTGAAAGTCTATTACTTTGAATGAGAAAGATAGGCCACAAGCAGTCCATTATTTTTACTGTCTATGGTCTCTCTATATCTGTGATCTAACCAGTTTAGAGGAACCACAAATAATGTGCTAGTAAGACAAAGATGACTCTTCCTATGAGGAGCCTCAGTTCTCTCATTTTAGCCAATTAGTTAGCTCCGAGTTTAACATTTATTCTAAGAAAAAAAGGAGAACACTGGATTAATTAAATGTCAGAAAGGCTCATGGCTATTGGCAGAAAGGACACGTGTTTAAACCTCACATTATAGACAGAACGAAATGTTGCAGAGAATTTGAAAACTGGAATCCCTGCCATATTGAAACAGCTCTAATCATGGAGTAGCGATCAGCCTTAGTGCCAGCTGACACACCTTTCTCTGGAGAGCACCCCATTGTCCACAGTGGAAGAATACAGACAGCAGAATTGGAGAGGCCGGCCCATCCTACGGCTCAACTATCTACCAGAGCAAATGGGAGGTCTCTTTCCCCAGGCCATGGCGCTGAAACCATTATTCTTATCACTGCGGGGCCACTCAGCGCAGGCGGGAATAGAACAGAGAAAGATTTTTGCAAAGGTCAAATGAGCATGTCCTGCTGTGTGTTTACCTTCTCCCCACACAATTTAGTATTTCTCATTAACTGATAGTACATCACTCTTGACCTTGCGATAAAGCTACATTAGCTGCAGACAAGTCATTAATCTACGGACAATCGTGCTGTTTAGGTTATCAGCTGAGAGGGAGTATACCTGTTATCTGCTAATGTGTATGGGCTCTTCTAAAGGCAGTCTTTGTTCCTATGTTTAGCCTTCACAGTGAGGAATTTGGCTTACACCTATAGAACTAGCATTGTTATAAACTGCCACCTGAATAGAAAGTAAATGATTGGATATGGTTTATTTGTTTGTATATCTGGGTTTTATACAGAGGCAACAGATTATTTGAAACATTTAAATCATTACAATGATTTATAGTTTTTTCACCAATATCAAACATTTTTCAGGATTGCAAATTGGATGATTTTAATAATATTTTGCAGATTTATTTTTATTTTCTTTTTTTCTGGTTGAATTATTACTGTTAGTCTAGTAAGTAAGTATTCTTTATTCAAAAGTACTTCATAATTGATATGGCTATTTTCAGACAGTGAAGGAAGAGGGAGAACACGCAAACTCAACATTTGGAGGTGAAATTGAACCCAGGACCTTTTTGCTGTGAAGCACAAGCATACTGGTCAAACAATAACAGATCAATAAAAAATTCTGTTGACTGCTGTTTTATTTGAGATATCAGGCTCAACCGAGTTTTGATATGAAACAGACAGAGAGGTAGAGCCCTGAAATATTATACAAGGTTTAAGGGGACAGACCAATCACAGAAATAATTACAAGAAAATAGAGAAACAAATGTGTGAAGCCAGGTCCTGGATTCAGGATCTCATGAAGCAGTACTACAGATACAAAGAAGGTTTTGGACCTTATGGATCATTTCTGAACCTCGTCCTCGTAGTGGAGAGAACAGACCGGTGTCTCTCTGCGGGCCTTTGTGGTGGGCTCCAGCTTTCATTCTTCATTCGAAATACAATGAAACACATGATTTTCAATGAAAGAGTAGAATGACACTCTCATGTTGGTTGCCAGTTTGTTGTCATGGAAAATTCGACTCGTTTTGGCTTTGTCTTTCATTTTTTTAGAGTGTATATCCCATAAAGTGTCTTTAAACATGACGGTGCTCTTCTCGTCGAGCTCCAGGCGGGGTTTTTGGAGCTCAACATACATGTAAAAGTGTGCTATGTAACAAAGCGAATCAGGTTGTTTTTGGGACTCTGGAGAATGAAAGAGAAAATGCAATGATGTTTAAACCAGAGGAAAGTCAATAAGCGTAATATGGGTCCTTAAATCTCCAAGAAAACATACACCAAAAAAATCATATGAGCTTCCCACCGCCCCAGAGTCTCTCAGAGCAGCTTCTTGATTAAATTAGAAGCTTAACCATGGCTCCAGAAGGCTAAAGACTCTGTTACACTGGGAAACTGGGAGTAGCTCACAGCAGCTTCCCCAGAGATGTTCCTGGAATGAAATCTACATGCAGCCTGTCATGCATCTAAGAGGAGATGAAAGCATTTGGATAGCATCTACATGGACAGGACTATATTAGATTCTGCTCACTGTCACTCACCGGCCGTGCCCTCACAGAATAATTATGACACAAGCTGACATCTGCTTGGGTGCGTTCAAAGACATCTCAAAGGCTGGAAAAATTAAATGTGATGTGGGCCATACAGAACGACTCAGTGATGGAATAGGTACAGTCTCACGCTGTTTTGGTTAAACGTCTAATTCTTTTGTAATTGCACATCAGCTGTTTGCATTACAATGTATTTAATATACCTGACTGATACTTACGACGGCTTACAGCATCTTGTCCAAGGTCGAATGTGTCTTTTAATTTATTTACTGATTTCTACGGGGAGATGTTTGTACTAATTAAAATGTGATGTGTATGCCAATAATTGTCCTACCGATTATTGTGCTCATTATTTTTCTGTGCTAGCTGAACGGTACAGTACGGTGTTGGTGGTCAAAGTTATTAGTGATAAAAAATAATGTAATTGAGGTTCATCACTAGTCACTTTTGAGGCACTTTGACAGTGTCATCCAACCGACTTCAGCTCCACCAGACCCTCTGGAATGCAGATGTTGACTCTATTGTTATAGATTGATATTTGTTTTATAATTGTGTCACAACATTCCAAATAAAATGCAGCTGTGGTGTGGATCAATAATGACGTATCATAACCCATTTTAAAATCCAGACGCCAGAATCGAAGATTGACCGATTAACTGGTCAATCTTCGATCCCTCCCTCACCTATGGTCATGAGCTTTGGGTAATGACCGAAAGAACGGGATCGCGGATACAATCGGTCGAAATGAGCTTTCTCCGCAGAGTGGCTGGGCACGGCCCCGGGGAAGACCCAGGACACGCTAGAGGGACTATGTCTCTCAGCTGGCCTGCCAACGCCTTGGGGTCCCCCCGGACGAGCTGGAGGACAGGGAAATCTGGGCGTCTCTGCTTAGACAGCTGCCCCCGCGACCCGGCAATGGATAAAGCGGGAGAAAATGGATGGATGGATGGAATCCAGTCAATCCAGCTTGAATTCAGGTTTTAAATCCAGGTTGTCGGCCCCAGGTCAAGAGCTTGGAACTGAAATATACCACATTGGGGCATCTCTATCACTTGGTTTTAGGCAATTTTAACTTCAAACTGCATCTCAGCATTTGGTAAAGGCCTATAATAAAAAATGGGGGTTTAATAAAAAGAAATACAAATAATCAAAAACCAATTATTTTTGTTATTAGTGCTTCTATATCTACGTTTGTTTGCATCAACTCGAACAGCAGCCGTGGATGGTAGCTGCTAAAACACTGGATTGAGGCAAACTTACTTGTTTGTTGATATTATCAGGTTGGTGTCGAACTTTTACATTGCTGAGACCTATCAAAGTTTGCCAGCAGCAAGTGTGGCGTGTGCTGGGTGTAACGGGATAACTCAGGCTGTTGTGCATAAATCTGCCTGGTGCCGCGGGTGCAGAGGCCGCAGTGAAATGAGGACATTCACAGCAGTATGAAGGATGGAGACAGTCATTCCCCCTGGCCGCCGTGATGGCACCGCATCGATCCAGCCTCTGCACTGAGCCCTTTTGGCTTTGTCAGCAATGTTTAGTTCCCCCTGATCACTGTCAAAAACTCCAGAGCGAGAGAGAGAGAGAGAGGAGCCAAAAAGTGTGGGCAACATTCTAATATTGAGAGTCAGAAATAAACATGTGTGCGGTGATGTTCCAGTGGAGTTTTGTAATGATATTCTGATGGAGTATTCATGCTTCTGCTACTTCTGTTCACACGCATTGGTCATGTGGAAACTAATGAACAGTCCTCACGATGTCGCTGATGTTTATCAAAGCAAAATATCGGGACAAATGAAGTGTGCGTGGCTCAGATTCCAAGAACTCTAACATAAGGTGCAAACTTACTCCAGTGCTTGCCCTTGAGGACTTAGAAAGTACTTATAACCAATGAGCAAAGAAGAGTTGGAGTGTGGGTGTGCGCACAAATCTGTAGTGTTTTATTCAGCCGGACTCCACAATGGTCTGCTTCTTGTGTTGATTTTGAAGCGGCTTTGGGACAAACTCACCGATGTCGGAGTCTAAAGTCTCTCTATTATACATTTTGCATTTAGGAAGACTAGCTCACCTGCAGCTCCAGTTGATGGGAATCCTAAATAAAGTAAACTAAACTACATAACTCAAGCTCAGGTTTGGTCTAATCAAGAGGAATGGAGGAGAGACTGAACTGCTAAAATGGTACTGACTGATTATCAGTTCAGTACCATTATGATTCCCAACATATTACAAGAATGACATTTGTTGCATCCTGAATATGAAAAGAATAGAATATCTGTTATTGAGTTATCGAAGTGTAGTGGTTGTAGTCTCTCAGCTGACTTGGGAACGCCTTGGGGTGCCCCCGGATGAGCCGGAGGAAATGTGTGTGGATAGAGAGGTCCTGGTGTCTCTGCTTGGACTGCTGCCCCTGCGACCCAGCAACAAAACAAGTAGAAGAAAATGGATGGATGAATGGAGTTTTGGTATACAGAAAACAGCATACAGGAAGTGTGATATATGACCCCCGTGGTAAATTGGGTAAAGACCCTGGCACTCACTGGTCAAAGCAAACAAGTATTTTTCCTCCCCTGCATGTGGGCTTGTATTGGCAATAACAGCCACAGGAAAATCCATTAGGCACAGTAGCTGTTGTTGGCATGGTTACCATTTAGGCGGGAGAAGCAAATCCCCATACACAGGCAAATTTGCGAGGATGTCAGACACAGACAGACTAAAAAATAATCCATCTCCTGGGTTATGCCTAATGTGATCTGGCTTGTGTTCTTTGTCTCCCAGGACAACACAGAATGGAACATTATTATAGTGGCTTAGCCTATGGCAGCCACATACCAGACACTTGTCTCTGCCTCCTCCATGCAACGATCTCAGTGCTATAGTGCAGCTCAATTTAACAGACAATTAAAGTTATGTCATTGTTATCTTGAATAATCTTTTGCTATTTCTATCAATCTATAAAAGTGGATTCAAAGAAAGCTTCTGTAAATGTCTAAAATAACAAGATTTCAGTCAATCAGTAATTGGTACTTTAATATGCTGAACGTTATTCTAACATCCTTTAACTTTCTTTAAAAGTTTCTAATTCTCAATTAGCTATGAATCGTGAATTGTGAGCAGCCCATGACTCATAACAATAATGCCACCCAATTAAAAGTGAGGGGAGTGCTAAAAACGCTTTTAAATGTTTTGATATCTTTTAATTGGATATAACATATCCATCCAAATTTTTTGTAATATTGAAAACAATGTTTTTTATTACTGTTTTACTATTTCTTTTTTAAAACATGTAAACACATTTTTGAATTTCACATATTGATTTTTAAATTTAGTACGTGGATGTGGGAAAAAATCCAAGAACCTTTAAATTAAATAAGATAATATTTAATGAGCAGGGACAGGCCTACGTGTTTGGCCACACAGGGCCTTCTTCAGGGTTTTCTTCAGGGCATCAAGTAGACATTTTAAGAACACATTTTTATGCGTGCTTTTAAATCTATGTTCTAATATGTAATTTGTTGTACTATGAGGCAAAACAAATGCCTAGTTTGTGACTTCCTGTTACTTGGTCAATAAATCCTTCTGATTCTTATGTACAGACCACAGGGTAGGTGTGATCAAAATAGTCATGTGATATGATCATGTGATCTATCAGCACAGGAGGATAAAAAACAATTCCAGAAAAGAGGAGTTTACTTTTCAACATGAGGAGCCAGAGAGAGTGGGAGCAAAACTTTGTACATGAACACTTCCCTAATGTTCATAAATTGGGCTGTGTGGAACCAAATTCCTTCATTGTTTACTGAATAATAGAATTGAATTGAAAACTCCCCTGTTTCTAGATTTAAATTGTATTGTACTTTATCAGCAGGCTCCCTTGTAGACAGATGCCCAGCCAAGCATCGGTCGGTTTTAAGCTTGAAATAAAATATAAGAAA
>JAPMNZ010915067.1:0-11155 GCA_029875035.1 Pomatoschistus microps
CCTGCATCGCTCCTGTCCCGCATCGCTCCTGTCCCGCATCGCTCCTGTCCCGCATCGCTTCTGTCCCGCATCGCTCCTGTCCCGCATCGCTTCTGTCCCGCATCGCTTCTGTCCAGCATTGCTTCTGTCCTGCATCGCTTCTGTCCTGCATTGCTCCTGTCCCGCATCGCTCCTGTCCAGCATCGTTTCTGTCCTGCATCCCTCCTGTCCAGCATCGCTTCTGTCCTGCATCCCTCCTGTCCCGCATCGCTCTACAGAGAACTCTTTCACCACTCACAGAGCTAGTCTCGCGCTCATGCTTCATGGCTCGCACATGTTCGTTCTGCCAAACCCATAGCAAAACTCACAGCTCTGTTTTTGGGGATCTAGGTGCTTTGCAGACCAACTGCCGCTAACGAGGACCTAGAGTGCCAAGAAATCAAAGAATATTACATGACCTGGTATTTAATCATTATATAATGCTGGTTGACTCTCATTTGCTGTTGTACAATTACATAGATTTACTTGTGGAATACTAATTTCAGGCATACCTATGAAAAACATTAAAATCAACAGGCCCAGTGCTCACATGGCTCAAGTTTGAATGTCTGACCGGATTTGTATCTGGTTTAAATATAGTTTATTGATATCACTAGTGACGTCTAATTTTAATTAAACAGTTATTGTTAAACACTTGTTAAACGCAAAAATCCACAATATATATTGGCAAAAACATAATTAATGCATGTCTGTACATCTTGATTTTTTTCTGTAGATGAGATGAGAGAGAATTTCTTCAGGTGAATGTACAATAGGTAAAATCCTCTAGCTCCCGTGGAACTGACAAAGCTGAGGCACAACATCTGAATCAGAATCAGATTCATTTTCATTGCTATGTAAGTAACAGGAAGTCACGTCAAAAGTAAAACATTTCTAAACATCTATAAAGTATAACTTTTTCTAAGATAGAAAAAAGTTAAAAGTAAAGTTTTAAGGGCAGTAAAGTGGCTTTATAGATGGAAGTAAAATGGCTTTGTAAAGAGCAGTGAAGTGACTTTATAAAGGGCGGGGGGACAGGTTGTTAAGGGTTCAAGAGTCCAACAGCAGAGGGGAAGAATGGGCCGCAGCCTCCTTTCTGAGGGGAGAGGTTGGAACAGTCCATGGGCCGGGTGAGAGGGCTCAGTTGTGATACACTCAGCCTGGCCTCAAACTCGGGCGTCGTAGAGGTCCTGCAGCAATGGGAGGCTGGGGCCAATCACCTTCTCTGCAGAGCACACCATGCACTGTAGTCTCTGCTTGTCCCTGGCTGTGGCTCCAGCGAATCACACAGTGACGGAGGAGGTGATGGAGGTGGTGAGGATGGACTCGATGATGGCAGTGTAGAACTGCATCAACATTTGTGCAGGCAGCTTGGCTTTCCTGAGCTGCTTCAGGAAGTACATCCTCTGCTGGGCCTTCTTGATGAGGGAGCTGATGGTCGGCTCCCACTTGAGGTCCTGAGTGCTGGTGGGGCCCAGGAAACAAAAGGACTCCCCGGAGGTGATGGGGGAGTCCATCAGGGAGACTGTGCTCTTCCTGAAGTCCACAATCACCTCCACTCTCTTCTGGGCGTTCAGCTCCAGGTTGTTACCACTGCACCAGGACACCAGCTAGACAACCAGAGGACTGAAGCCCTAGTGACATTGATGGGTCAAATGCAGAGGGGAGATGGGTCCCCAGCGGACTGAGGCCCGAGTGACATAGCTGGATGGGTCAAATGCAGAGAACACATTACCCTACAGAGATACATAAGTGTCTTAACCTTAACTTATAGGTCAACATTTACAAATCATATTTTACCTTTTGCTGTATGAATATAATGTACAGGATGTCCATAGTATTATGTTTATGATTAAGTAGATTATCCAATCAGAAAAGAAAATGAGGCTCTCATTTGGGTTTCCAATTTTTTTACATGAAATTTTGCTTTTATTTCTTTCTTTTTTTTATTGTGAAAAAGTAGACAATACGATACAAGTGCAGACGTACAGACAAATACAGCAAGACAGACAGGACAAACAACAGTGTGGACATTTACGAGTGGGTGTGTGTAGAGTGGTGTGTGGGCGTGTATGGGTGCAAGCTCCAATTTTTGCTATTTTGTGCATCCACCCATCACCCTCATTGCCCCTATTTTCCCTTCTTGTTTGTGTTCCAGTTTTCATACCTGTGTCTGAAGTGGTGCATTAAAAAGGAGACTATGGGAGGTTGTCTACTTGGTGCAGGGGTGCTGTCCAAGGGCATCCCCCATCTCCCTAGCCTTTTTTTTTCTTTCTTTTTTTATGTATTATTGTTATTATTATTATTATTTCTCCTATTTTTCCCTATGCTTGAGTTATGGTGCATTAGAAACACAGACGAGGGTGGTGGAAGGATTAGGGTCAGCTGTGATTTAATGAGGTGAGTTGGATATGAATGGTCTTGAATGATGATAGTGGAAATACTGAGGGTCAGTTTTGTAGGGTAAGGAATGATAGTGATTGTAATGTATGACAACAAGTAGAAACTGGACAGTGTGCTGCTAAATACACAAAAGCGAAAAATGGATGATGTTAAATACAGTACTGTGAAAAACAAGGGTAGAGGGCATCAAGATGATAATAATTGTAAATACAGTGTAAAACAACTTCAGGGAAGAGGGAGACAAAATGGGGGCAGACGCAAAAACGCAAGATCAGTGAAGAAAGACAACTTAAAAAGGTTAGGGTAACACAATGATGACATAATAATACTCACACGTATAGTCAGAAAAGAGTTTAAGAGTAGAGGGAAGGGGTAGGTGTGCAATGCATTGGGGGGTGTTGTCTGATGCGGGGGTAGGCATGTGTTTTGTGTGTCGACAGTGCTTGTGTGAGAGGGTTAGGCTCTCAGAGGATAAGTAATTAACCGGTGAGAAAGTGTAAGAGCGTGGGTTTGATGGAGAGGGGTTCTACAGTTGAGGTGGGTGAGGTTGGTGTGATGTCGAGCATGAGATGGTCTAGGACAGGGGTGTCCTGTCCTCAAGAGAGTTCAGTTTTAACCTGAAGATTTGAGGAAATGGGTGGAGTCTACTCTGCTCCTGTTGGGTATGATAGAAAACTTGCAGCCACAGCGGCCCTTTCTGGACCGGTTTGGACACCCCTGGTCTCTGATGGTTATTTTGTGTCTTGTTTTCCAGTTCATGAGGATTGTTTTCTTGGCAATGGCTAGGGCAACAAGAATAGTGTTTTGGTCGTTTGGATTGAGATTAATTGTAGAGGTGTGACCGAGTATGCATGGAATGGGGGTACAGGGGATGTGGCAGTCAAATATGGGGGATAGGATGTCAGTGACCTTCTCCCAAAAATTGTGAACGTGGGTGCAGTGCCAGAAGGCCTGGATGTATGTGTCCGGAGTGTTTTGTGTGCAGTTAGTACAGTTAGCTGAGGTGAATCTCATTTTTGATAATCTCTGACCAGTGTAGTGTGTTCTATGAATAATTTTGTATTTAATGAGTTGTAGATTGTAGTTATTTTGTCATGGAGTACATATTGTGGCAGATTTGTGTCCAGAAGGCGGGATCAGGAGGAACCGTAAGATCCTTTTGCCATTTCTCGAATGGGATGGGGCAGGTTATGTCAGATTTTGTGATAATTTGGTAGGTTTCGGAGAGGCGTTTTATTGGTTTTAGGTTGAGGGGAGTGGTAATTGGTTGTGGGAGGCTGAGGTTTGCCAATGTAACGTTGTATGCTGCTGAAACGGATGCTTTTAGAGAGATGGTTAAAAGATGCAATTGTGTTGTTTTGAATGATGTGTTGTAGGTGCGTGATGCCCTTGTCTGACCATGTGCGGAAGTGGAGAGGTTTTTTGTTGCTCAGGATGTCAGGGTTATTCTAGATAGATGTGTGAGTGGAAGGGCCAAGGGTGAGTTGGTGATTTTGTGGAATTTCCACCAGGCTGTCAGGGGTGATGATACAGTTATGTGTTTGAAGCATGGATTTGATTTGATTTGATAGATTGGTTGAGAAAGGGGAGGTGTGATAGTTCAATATTAGGGCTATGTGTTTAATCTATGTCCAACCAAGTGTCTGATGGGTGGGGTTTGATCCATTTGAAGATGTATTGTATTTGGTTGGATATGAAGAAATGAAGAAAGTTGGGGGTGTGCAGTCCACATTGCACTTTAGGCTTTTGTTGAGTGGTTAGGTTGATGCAAGCAGGTTTGTTTTTCCAGTAGAATTTTATAATTGCAGAGTCAAGGGAGTTGAACCAGGTGTTGGTGGTTGGGAGGGTAGCATGGAGAAAAGGTAATTTATTTTGGGTAGTATGGACATTTTGACATTTGCAATTCTTCCAGCTAGGGAGAGTGGGAGATTCGTCCATTGTAATATTTTATCTGTTGTTGTTTTGAGTAGTGGGGACTGATTGAGATGAATCAGCTCTGACAGCCTGGAGGAAAAATTAACACCAAGGATGTGCATATAAGGATAGAGGTGGGTTGGCTGCCACATCCCAGTTGGGGTTTAGAGGGAGTATTGAAGATTTTTGCCAGTTTATTGAGAAAGTCTCTATGAGGCGGATGGTTTCAGGTAGCGAGGTTTGTGGGTTCTGCAAGAAAAGTAAAATGTCATCTGCATAGAGGCTGATTTTATGGAGGATTTTGGGTGTTTGGATGCCACTGATTAAATTATTATATCTTATTGCTGCCGCCAGTGGTTCAATGAATATGGTGGATAAGTATGGAGAGAGTGGGCATCCCTGTCTAGTTCCCCTGTTTAAAGTTAATCATTGTGAGGTTAGTCCATTAGTTGTGACAGTTGCTGATGGCGATGTGTATAAAGTGTTCACCCAGTTGATGAATGACTCTCCAAAGCCAAATTTCTGTATAGTGGATTTGAGGAATGTCCAGTTAACTTTGTCGAATGCTTTTTCTGCATCAAGACTAGCAATTATTGTGTTCAATTTGTTGTGTTGTGAATGATCTATAATGTTGATGAGTCTGCGGGTGTTGGTGGATGAGTGTCGGCCCTTTATAAACCCTGTCTGGTCTGGGTGAATTATGAAGGGTATGATTTGGTCAAGTCTGTTTGAGAGGCTTTTTGTTTTCATTTTGAGGTCAGTATTGAGAAGGGAAATGGGACGGTAGCTACTTGTGTGGGTTGGGTCTTTATTGGGTTTCAAGATTAGTGAAATTGCAGCTGTGTTCATGTGGTCTGGTATTTTGGAATTGTGTTTTATTTCTGTAATCAACCTTAAAAAGAGCGGGGAGAGTAGTCCAGAAGTGTTTGTAGAACTCAGCTGGGAAGCCGTCTGGTCCGGGTGATTTGTTATTGGGCATTTTTGAGAGGACAGTGAGTAGTACTTTTTCGGAAATTGGAGATTCAAGTACATCTATTTGATCAGGGTTGAGCTGGGGTAGTTAAATATCTGCTAAGAATGTGTCAATGAGGTGTCTGTTTGTTTCGTTTTTGGAGTACAGGTTCTCATAGAATTCTTTGAAGATTGTATTGATGTGTTCTGGTGATTGTGTTGGCTTCCCTGCTGAGTCCTTCATAGTGGCTATTGTTGACTTGTCTTTTTTTTTTTCTATTGCTAAATATTTTCTAGATTTATTGTCATGGTGAAATTGCTCATGGTGAAGTTGCTGGATTAAAAAGCTAGTTTTTTGTTTAATTTTTTGTTTAATTGTGCTCCTCAATTCGTTTTGTGCTCCTCAATTCGTTTTCCTTGGCATCACTTGGATTATTTGCATGTTTAATTCTTTGTTCTATTTCTATTTCTTGTTGAGCTTCTTGTCTCTTTTTGTAAGAGGAGTATGAGATGATTATGCCTCGTAGTACTGTTTTCCCTGTTTCCCAGATTATTGATGGAGAGGACTCTGGAGAGTCATTCATTTCTAGAAAGGATGCCCATGTCTCTCTTGATGAAGGCGTCAAACTGCTGGTCTTTGAGGAGGGATGTGTTAAGGCGCCACCTGCTGTTGGGTTTGTTCGTATTGAAGGTTATTGTAAAGCTTCTGCATGGTCACTGATTATAATGAGATGGATTTTTGTGTCTGTTATATTCGCCAGAAGAGATTTGCTGATAAGGAAGTAGTCTATTCTAGAGTATGATTTATGAACAGCAGAGTAGAATGTGTATTCTCTTGTAGATGGGTGTTGGAGTCTCCAGCCATCGCCAAGACCAAGATCCTTCATGCACTGGTTTATTACATTGGAGGATTGGGGGGTATGGGTCAGGGTGGTGCTTCTGTTGTTTGAAGAACTGATAGTGGTAATGAAGTCTCCTCCTATGATGTAAGGCATATCAAATTGTTTTGTTAGAATTGTGAAGATTGACACGTAGAAGTCTGGATTGTCTGTGTTGGGTCCATATATTTTGCATATTGTTAAGGGTTTATTGTTAATAGATATATTAATAACAATAAAGCGTCCTTCTGGGTCAGACATTGTGGAGTTATGTGTGAAGATGATGTGTCTTTTTATTAGTATAGAGACCCCTCTTTGTTTGGTGTTGTAACAGGCAGAGAATGGTTGGTGGAATTGGCTATGAATCAATTTGGATTCATCAGATGGGGAAAGGTGAGTTTCTTGTAGCACGCAAATATCTGCTAGTTTTGAAATCTTGGCTAGTATTTTATACTAAGCCTCAAACATTCCAGGAAATTAATTTTAGTGAGAGCATGACAAGGTATGTATTTGTAGAGATGTTGGTTGAATGCAGATGTTGGCCGTGGGCGTTTGTTGTGGGAAAGTTATTTAGTTAACTGTGTCTATGGGGAGCTTGAGTTGTGTAGTGATGAAGTCCTTAATTGTTTCTTCTGGGTCCTCGGATGGTTTCTCTGCAATGCCAGAAAAGACCAGATTTACCCTCATGCAGGTTTGCAGGTCGAGGATACTCTCTTTCATGGCCCGGTTGTCAGATGTTATGGCTGTTACTTGGGACGTTAGCGATATGACAGACTTTTCAAAGGTTTGGTTTTCTATGGTCAGTGTTTCGATTTGTTGTTGGCTAAATTCTAAGCTTTGGCGGAGTGCGGAGAAGTCGCTGTGGATGATTTACAATGGATATCTGAGTGTCCAAGCCGGTCAGTTTTAGCTTGATTGAAACTAGTAGCACCGCGATGTCGGGGCAGCATGTAAGGTGTTGTGTGTCAGCCTATGTGTTTGTGTCAGTGGGGGTACTTGCGAGTGAAGATGATATTCGTTTGCGTTTTTACTCGTTGATGTTGGGACCCGGCCATTAGTTTTCGGCGTCGTTATCCATGACGTATCGGTTGTATTGCAAGTCGATGTATAGTTCTAGATATTCCAGGGTGTTGGTTTGGCTGTCCGGGTACATTGTAGAAAGAAGTGTTGATAATGACGCAAGGCGTGGGAAACAGAGGTCTGAAAAGTTTGTTGTTGGTTTGCCGCCATCTTGCTTTGCGCAGGTCTTGCGAGCTTGCCGTCACAGAGGCATCCGTCCCTCTTTCTTTTTTTCACAGACTGTACAAACTAAGAATAGCACCACACATTTGTTTAGAAAGATGAACCAAACATTAGCCATACATACTTGTAATGTAGTCATACAAGAGTGTCACAGCCATAGTAAATTCTGTCACCAACAGTTTAATTGTTATTGTAAAGACTATTAGACCAATAATTGTGCATGTTACATACTGTTCCTCTGCTATAATAAATCCATATTTGACGATTGAATTTCCCAATCCAGGGTGAACTCTCCATTCATTCTTTCGCCTTAGCTTTATATGCTTTGCATTTGATTAAAAAAATAAAGTTTTGAAGAAACACTCTTGTCACATGTCTCCTGTTTGTTTACAGATCAGTTTTAGCCTGGCCTCATTGTTTTGAGTCTAAATATACAAGGCTGAGATGAGATGCACTTGTGTTTAAACCGGGGGAAGGTTACATCACATATAATGAGCTATAGATAGTTTCTCCACCACCTCTACTCCCACTCGCGCCGCACAGAAGGCTCCAACCAGCTCAATCCAATCACGACATGGACGGACTTCAAAAAGCAGCCCGCACACAACACCCTCTTTTCAAACTACTTTACCACCGGCCGCAGCGATCATAGGGACAGATAGTGGTATTTTCAAGCACTATTTGCCTCTAGCCTTGCTGTTTTTGCATGTTATAAGTTTATAGTGTCCAAAGTTGAGAGTGCTCTTTAGTTAAGTTTACTGCTGAAACACAAAATTACAATTAATCTGACAAAACGCCATGGCAACGAGGCCAGTGCTCTGGACCAATCGCTGTGGGGCTCTCGCCTGGTTCTCCCGCTTCATTCCTCTCCGAGAGGACGAAGCGCTGGCGGCCATGGGAGCGCTGGTTGCCATGGCAACAGGGCCAGAGCTCTGGACCAATTGCTGTGAGTCTGCCGTCTGAGCCCACGGGACCCCTCGGCTCAGAGAATGGTGCTGAGCTGTGTGTGATTCAATGCCCTCTATGAATGGCGTTGAAAACGTTGCTCCCGAGCACCACCGGAGGCCCGCTCTGAGCCCGGGTGTCTCGCTGGAGGAGAACAGGCTGCACACGCGCAGTGGCCTGCGGAGGAGCGGAGCTCTGCCTGGGTGACCGCTCTCTCTCACTGTGCGGCGACAATGGAGCGACCTCCGTCAATGGCCAGCGCTTGGGTCATTCGGAGGAGTGCTGATGACGTGGTCCTCGCCTCCGGTAGGTCCTCCCCGCTGAGCGCCTGGCCCGCGGAGAGAGACCTGTCCAGGGCCTCAGTGAGGAAAGCCATGTTTTTAGCCGACGGGACCACCTGAGCCGTGTTGGCATAGCACTTGTCCAGGATGGAAGAAGTGGTCCATTGTGTGGCCACATGGAGGACATGGGGAGCAGCGCCAGCCTCACCGCCAAGACCAGTCTCGGACCGTGCAGTACGGGCCATCTTGGCCCCCCCGGGGTTTTGGGCCAGTCACGCGTGGCGTAGTGGAAACACCGGGTCCCTACGTGGACACAGCGTGGCACACGCTTCCCCCTCCCCAGCTCCGGAGCCCTCTCTCTCTCTGTCTGAGTGGGCTGTGAAGGGAGGGGAATTCCCCACGCCTCGCAGCTAAAGACGCGGGAGGCAAGTCGAGCGGGGCAAACCCATGGATCTATTATAATAACTGGATAGGGTATGGCTAACTTATAGCTGAAGAACCCATGTGCTCAGGGGATTCTCGCAGTACTGCAGACTAAATTCACGTGAGCTACCCGGAAAATTTCCCCATAGAACTCAATGTAAATTAAAACAGCGCGACCTCAGCTGACAGTGAACCTACAGCTTTCATAAAGCTTTCATTTTGTGGGGATTTTAGTGTCCCTTGTCATCCTGAACTTTTTTTCTTCTTAAATCCTTCGGTTTTCTTAAAAATCACACTTTAGTGCCACAAACTCTGCTCGTCTGGCTCCCGCTCTGACTCCCGCTCTGATCAGCAGCTCTGATTGGTCAGAGCGCGGCCGAGCCCCTCTGTCCGCGTGCATGACAGCCACACACGCGTATTTTGCGCAACGCATCATGGGAGTTCATCCACTGCGCAGAACCGGGAGGACCAGACGATGCCCAAATACAGTCAGGTTTCCCATGGATCTTTGCGAGTTCTGCTAATATGTCAGCGACTATGCCGGCACAAAGCGCCACTGAGCACAACCCTTCATTTGAATATGGCGCCAGCTTGGAACGCCGGGGCTTGGGCAAACCGCAACTCAGACTCCTCTTCCTGAGAGCCGTCTGGGCGAGCCTCTGCGGTGCTGGTGTATGCATCGCGGCGCTCTCTCTCTCTTCCCTGGGGAGAGAGAAGCACGCTTTGCAGACAGCGCCTCTGTTAAAAGGCGTCAGCCCAGGCAGGAGAAGCAGGGGAAGCACCGGCAGTGCTGGTCCCTGCGGTGAATCCTAGCTCCTCAACGCTTTACCTTCTTCGTCCGACGCTGGAGGGCGAAGGGGAACTCGGACGAGCAGAAAAGGCAGCGACATCTTGGTTTCCCGTAGTAGTTAGAAGACTCGAAGTTGATTTCTCGGAACTCGAGTTCAAAGTGGCAGGTGCAGGCTTAAGCAGGGCCTTTATAGGAGGAGCTGGCTCGTGATTGGAGCATTCGATCTGAGGATCTCTCTGGCGGGGGCTAGGTGCCTCAAGAGTCATACAGGTGTTTTATGTCTGATACAGATCTTAATACTTATTCTTTCAACATAAGTATTAACAACTCTCTGACCCTACACCCCTTTCCCACTACTCCCTCTTCTTCCAGCTTCCAGTATACATGAATCATGTGTTAATACCTTTTTCAGAGGTGAAGACTCCTGTAGACCTTTAAGTTCCAAACAAACATTTCAGCCTTGAGTATCTATCGATGATGACAATCCCTGTGGTTATATTTGCCTCAGGTGGGCTGGCAGCTGCGGAACCTGGTGGGCTCTCTCAGGGCAGACAAAGGAGTGGTGTCTCTGACTTTGAAGAAGCGCCCACAGAGCACGCTCAGCTCTGCCCCTGCACTCCTCAAGAACATGCGCTGGAAACCCCTCGCTCTGCAGGTGACACTTAAACCATGATTGTATTATGTAACCCTAATGACTGGAAGATTTCTGTTCTCGTCGCCCATAACTATAGGTTGTGGTCAAGTTCTAGAACCATATGGGCGACAGTGGCTCAGTTGGTAGAGCCTTGGCCTTAGAGCCGGAAAGTCGTGGGTTAAGAGCCCACGCTTGTGTCCTTGTGGGCAATATACTTTACCCACTTTGCCCATAAAGAGCGCGAAGTATGATGTGTATATGTGTATTTATCAAACTGAAATTTAACCACTGTGGGACGAATAAAGGACTATCTTCTTCTTCTTCTTTATTTCAGTTGGAAGTACTGTATACTCAATGGGAAAGAAGATAATTTTAGAAATACAAAGAAAATGTCTTTGATCCCAGATCATGCCTCAGGTCATTATTTGATAGAGTTTATATTCACAAACCCACCGTATTATTCTTATGTCTGAAAGTCCTTATGCATATGTTGGATATTGTCACCACTTCTAGATACAGTTTTTGTTTCATGAAGATTAGCCCAGGAATTTCAGAGAATTCCTCTCCCTCACTGCAAAAGTGATTAATTAATATAAGTTAATAAATGCTTGAATCAAGCCTTTTTTTTCTTGATTTGAGTATACTTTGACTTTCTTAAAACAAGATTTGCCAATGG
>JAPMNZ010915088.1:0-14924 GCA_029875035.1 Pomatoschistus microps
CGCACGCACACACACACACACACGCGCACACACACATACCGCATGGCATTCCGCAAAACCTTCGTCAGTTGTGTATACCCTCAAAGCAATTACAATCAAGGCAACAAATATATACAAATGTATATGTAACAAAAATATAAACGTTTATCCAGTGAAACATGGTCCAAGGTCTCGCACCAGAGCAAATCAAATACAATTGACTGCATCGAGGGAATATTTTGTCCTTTCAGCAATAATTACACGTATCGTCTAAAAGAATAAAAAAATATATGAAATATGAATTGCCCTAAAAACAACATTGAGTGTGCGAATGATAATGGAAAAGTATTATGTAAGTACGGCATAGTATATGAAATAATAATAAGTTGTGAAAAGCTTTAGCTCGTTATAAGCTATTTAATATCAAATTAATATTGGGATAATAAAGGCCACAAAATCAATAATCCCCAAATATCAGCAATAACTCTTTTTTGTGCAATGAGCTTCCTTAGGGGATACTTCATATTTACAGTAAACACAGGGCGGGAATAAGCCTCTGGTTAAATGTAAATGTATACATACACTATGGGTAGACAACATTTATACAAGCATAGATACTACATGTAGAGGCTTGTATTGACGATGGGCCTGAAGGGAGCTCCACATGATGAGCTCTAATCCCAGGGATCTTTATCTGTAATATCCAGCATTATTTCTAATTACCAGAGCGCAATTGATAATCCTTTTAATACCCATCAGATAACCGAAGTGAAGGAGGGCAAGAGGAGGATCAGCAGACGAGGAGAGGATAGAAAAGGCAATCGTTTTAATGCTGGTGGGAGGTTCACCACACGAGCTGAGAGTATAGGATGCAGAAATTCAAAAGGCCAACGTTGCTGAATCTTAGTTAAATGATATAATTTAGGCTTAGTTCAAGGTGGTAGATCAATTGGGTGGACTCTCTCATTTTTCATTCACCTTATCAATTTTGTTCTCAAACTTGTTTCAACCCACTTCATTTGATGGTAAATTGAAAAGAAAATATTTATCAACGAGTAAAAGAGAAGCTTAGAATAAGATTGACGCCATATCATCATCTCTTACCCCTACAAACCTAAGCGTTATATCCCTGGGCACAGGGAGGAACAATTGCCAGAACAAATGATTTTAAACATGAGGCTGGACTAGAGGTGATGGCGCAGTGATAAAAGAAGCAACAGAGAAAATGGATGAAAAGCATAGAAAGTAGATGCAGATCAGCAGTGGAGGCAAATCCCTCCTGTGTCCATCTAAATGAGTCCAAAAGGGACAAAAGCAAAATGGCCTCCCCATGCCCATCTACAATTCAAGCAGTCTGCTCAGCCAGCATCAGTTATTAAGCAGGAAAAAACAGTAAATATCTGGCATTATGTCAGTAATGCTTCATTAATGTCCGAAAAGATTCAGCGCCACACCAGACCGCCGTGAGAGGACTAAGCTGTGCAGGCAGTGTCTATGTGGAAAAGTTAACTTTCTCTTATTTTGCCTTTGTTTGCCTGAGGAAGGATGTTAGTGGAAGAGAGAGGAAAACTCCGGCAATGCTTGAGCTCCTTCATCCTGCTTATTACAGTGCGCCCCAGCTCTCTGTCCTCAAGCCTTTCTGCGCCTCACTATTTTAACTACACCTGTCATTTGCGGTCCAGTCATTTTACCTCTTCGCTCAGCTTTCTTTTCCCGCTTACAGTGACTGTTAACTGGGCTTGTCTGTCATGCAGGCTGGGGCTGCAGACGTGTGTGATGGGGGGCATATTTGGGCTGGGGCAAATGGGGGAGCGCGGGGTAGAGGGGCCAGGAGGGGAGGGATGTAATGAGCTCGCAGCAATATGTGGCCGTACAAGCACTGCACGGTTCTTTTCGGGCGGCGAGGCATCCATCTTAACAGCTGCAGAGACGAGAGAAATGAAGGAAGGAGAGAAAAAGGTGGGGTGACAAAAACAGATGTGGTGGAGCCATATTTCTCTCCTTCTCATTCCGCTTTAAATCTTCCTGTCCCGTTAATTCTCACTTACTTTCGCCCCTTATTCATTTTTTGCCTCCTCTTGGTTTCATGGGAAAGTCAATGGATTTGGGTAGTACTTGAGAATAATAAGTCATGCTGACGAACTGATTGAGAGAAAGCCACATATAATCTCAGTGTGGTGGAAATCAGCGCAGCGGCAGACTAAATTGGTGCGTATCATATAGCTGTGATTCAAATGCCTGCATAACTGACTGAAAAGAGCCGGCCTGTGTAAATAAAACACTTGACTTCATGATTCCAAAGTTTATAGGGTCTGTGTCTCCACCGCAAAGTTTACTTCACTCTAACAGAACGTGAAATTGTCTTTTGATCCTTGAACACACACACACACACACACACACACACACATACAGACACACACACACACACACACAACATTGGAATCAACCATCTTTAGCTAAATCACAGCTACTGACCTTACATTGAGCCGTATTGTATTAAACTGTATATTGTTCAATGTGGACAATTTAAGCAGGGGCTCTGTTTTTTCTCTCCATAAGGGACTTTCCATTTGGTCCCCATGATTAGTTCCTACAAATATCCACTGGCACACACTACTTTTAACTCACAGAGGCCATCACCTTATTGTTTGTATCACTTATATATATAGAGAGAGAGATTTCCCATTTCATAATAAAAACAATATGAAGAGGTTGAAGTACAAAGGCCATGCTGCTTTCAGAGAGAATGCATCTTATTTACATTACAAGAATTGTAACCAATAATTATTTATAGTTGTTCATTGAATATTTGAGTAAAATAAATCTTAAGTAAAGCCACTGGAGGACATTCTGGCAGAAGCGTTTAATTTTCTATGACAATAAATAACACAAACATTTACAGTACAACATTTCAGATTATTTTTGATCAAATCCAACTCTTTGAGCCTTAAAATGACATCAGGTTGGAGTCTGTGAAAACAATAGTTAATTACAAAAATAGTTACGGTGTTACGATCCATCACATGATTGTTTCAGCTTTGTTTGAATAATCAGGTTTTCAATGTGTTTTTGTCTTGTTCTCTGCATTTTATCATCAATCGGAACAAAATATCAATTGATTAAAACACAAAAAGGAATCATATATTATGGATAGATTATAAATAAGCGTTCGTATATATGGTAAATGTCTGTTTTTTGAACCACAAAAAACAGTTTCTTCATCTCACGTGTAACTGTTTAGCTTTGAAGCACAAGAGAAGATAAACAACACATCAGTAGCAGAGTGTGTTTCCGTCTTGCGGGTGCTGCTTTATTATTTCATTAAGTGTAAATCCTGTCAGCCCTGGTCCCGTTCTGCCATTCCACCCTGAGCAGGTTAAATTATAATTTAATTACCAGGCTTTAGCTGCCATAAGCTGCTCGGGAGCGCTGGCCCCCCAGAATAATTTGAAAAGATGGTGGTCTCCCCTCATCTTCTTGCCCCTGATCCTCGAGACCAGAGTACCCTGGAGGCCCACTTCAATATCCCGCCTAATTATCTGCCTCAAATCAGGCCCCATTAGACAGAAATATCAGTAATTAAGTTGGAAGAAAGAAAAGGAAAAGAAAAAGGTTGTATTGAAATTCTTTTGAGGGCTTTGTGAAGTAGAAGAAGAGCAAAAGACAAACTCAGTCGTTAAATTGTCTTTAAAACACAATGCTATTCATAATGTAGTGTTATTTGGGGACCGACATAAGATCAAAACAACAGCTTTAAAAACATGTAAAACAAAACAAAAAAACAACCAAACAAAAGATTTCACAATGATAGTACTTAGAATATATCATTATGAGCCAATTCAAAATAGTAAGTTAAACACTGTTCCTTTTTAAGTTAATTGTCATTTCTCTCTGACTCAAAGAAATGTAATTATGCTTAACAAAAGGAGAGTGAAAACTGCTGAAAAGGTATTCAGCTTTTGTATCGAGGCTCAAAAACAAAGCTGTAAATTAGCGTTGACAGCTATTTAGGGGACAGTAACACGCATGTTTCTGTAAAACAAACACAGGAAATATCTCTTTATTCGAATGTAAAACTGTGGAGGCTGCTTTATTATTCATTTATGAGAGGATTTATTTTCAAAGAGGGATCAAATCATAAAATCCTATGGCACATATCGTAAAACTGTATGTGATTACAGAGGCAAAATAGAGGTGTAATTTGACACCAAAGAAAATTGTGAATATCTCTAAAGGAAAGCTATTCACGAGGTATAAAATGTCACTTCATCTGTGCACATCAGGGATGTAATATAGTTTATAATACATCTGAATGGCATAAAATACTCATTTAGCTTTCATGCTGCTTTAAATGCAACGACAGTTTAGTTTACCCCTCCATGTCAAAGCATAAAGCTGTTAAAAAAAACATCATTTGAAAACGCCAGTCAGTTTGGGGAGACAAAGATGAGTAAATACTGAGGAGATAATGAATAGACGGAAAAGTGAGTACGGGCACTCTGTTCAATCTTAGGGACAATTGCTGCGTTTTTAGGTAAAATTGCTTGCACCTCCTGAAGCCCCCCCACCCTGCACCTTTTTGCCCCACACATGGAGATGTACACTTCTCAGACACATGTATGCTCCCTCTCTTCCCATAATCCTTTCCTTTGCACAGCTCACTATGTCCATGTGGACCCCCCACCCGCATGGACCCAGCCAAGGCAAATTAGAGGGAGAAGGGGGGCACCTTTTGTTTCGCTGCACTCTACGAACAGAAAAAGAAAAAAAAATCAAAATTATTTCTTGAGCTGCACCAATTTGACATGCTGTGATAACTGCTCTGTCAGAAACTTCTTTGACATCTCTGAAATAGAAGATTTTCTCCAACAAAACCAGGGTCCCATTTAAAAACAGGCGACAAAGAAGTGGCCTACTCATTAGGCTGTTTAATTATGGCCCGTCTTTTCCCTGCCACTCCACCACTCCATCACTTATCTCTGTTTAAAATAGAACTAAAACAAATTATCTCTATAGTTGTTATGTTGATCAGAGACATTACCTCTTCTAAGACTATTTCATCTGCAGCATTTTGCTATTCCTTTTGAAAGCCTACATCATGTCCGTCTGGACAATCACACCAATGTGTGAGTGTATGTGCTATACATATAAATATATATTATATATATATATATATATACAAACACACGCATAAACTTGTCAGTTGCCATTTTAGCACTGGCACACCTATTTTTATACCCTTTTTATGGAGTGAGTATTCATTAATGAACACTTTAAATACACAAGAATTAGCGTGAGGCATCTTCTGTACGCCCGTTGTACTTTACTTCACATTTACATATGGAATGTGTTGATATTGCACTATATACTATGGGGATTGATTGCACTGATTCAAATTCAGAAAAGCCACGACATCACACCGTGTCTCACTCACACTCAGCTGTCAGTGAGTGTCCGGTTTTACAATAGCATCACTTCCTCAAAAACAGTCTAAAGGTATTTGTTACACACTTGTCTCAATAACCTCATCATCACAGGTCTGGTTCCTCAAAACACTCGATATCCAAATCAAATTGTGTCATTCAATACACTTCCCTACCCTTAGAGATCAATGTATTTTACATTCCCAGCCCTGTCTGCCAATATCAATGATGGAAGAATATCAATAATGACAGCTACATTTGTGCTTGGATCATTTCAACAGTAGAATCCATTCCATGGCTGCCCTCTCCTCCCTCTGCAGCCGCTAGCAACTACACAGCTCCTGTTCAGCGAGGCGCGCACAGGATATTAGCTTCTCTACCAGCAAATTTGCTTTTCACATCTATTTCTTTCTTCTTCTAACCAGTTCTTGGATGGCTTGTTATTGAGATTAGTGTCCACAAATGCCATTGATCCAAGCCACAACTGGGATCCATACTCCGGCACTTTAACACTCTCTCAGCGTGTTGGTAATACTAATCCTGTTCCTCCGGCAGGCCCATTGATTTTATAGATTTCCCCCAAAGTTGTGATAATGATACATCATTGTTAAATTTGGTAGAACAAACTGCTTTGCCAATCTATCAATGAGTGCACCAACGGCAATTCAAAGCAGACAGAGGTTCACAATCACTATTTACAGATAATAGATAAGAATGAACATTGTCAGAGCCAAATTTCTTAGGAGGACTAAAAGTATTAAAGCATTAAAACATTTCAACAGAAGCTCATTAAGATCCACACATAATTACACGGTAGGGTTTTTTTTAAACATAATATTAAATGTTTAATCATCACAACTCAAGTTTTCAGTGTTAAATAAATTAAGCATTACCTTCATCCAACACCTCTTTGAACCCTGTTGTTATGTGTCTGGTATGTTGATTTATGTGAAAATGTGTGTTGTGTAGGTTCAAAATAAGGTTTAAAAAAACAAAAAAATGTTCATATTACTACGAAAAAAAACAAAAAAACCTTTTTATTTTTTTTCAAAATGTAACAAAATGTAACATACTACAAGTCATTTGACCTGGGGACGCCTCAGGATTCCCCCAGATGAGCAGGAGAGAGTGTGTGGATATGACGCCTCGTTGTCACTGCTCAGACTGCTGCCGGTTAGACTGTCAAATACTTCTGCTGTTTCAGAATAGAGACATCTATTTTTTGTTCCCCACAAGTTTTATAAATTATACTGATTGTCTTTGTGTCCTCAAATAATTATAAACAGTGATTAGCAAAGTGAACATGCACACGTGCACTAATGTATGCATGTAACTTTGATTGCAACTACACAATTGTTTACACTGAGTTACTTCAAAAAGGAATATATCACTTCAATATATTACATCAATAACTAGTAACTCCCAACACTGGCAATAATGTGGTTTAAATCATGAAATGGACAAATGAAAATATTTATTTGGGTTGAGCACATACAAGAATAACATTCTGAGGAGTTTGGCCAGGTAAAGGTGGCTGGCCCTCTGTGTGGGGCGATGGAGAGACGGAGGCCTTGTGATTTCACTGCTGTCACTGAGGTGAGTGTGGGGAGCAGCACGCTCTGCACTGAGAACTAATGGGGAACACGTAGCAGTTCAGACTGCAGGCAGCAGTGGCCTGACATAGCTGAAGGCCTCAGAGGAGATCCAGGCCTATTAAAGAAAGATAAGGGCCTGTTTGGAGAAAGCATCCTCTCAGTGGTGCACCGGGCAACAACACAAGCACTAACATCAATTAAAGAGAGAAAATATGACACGGAAATAGTAGGAGCACATTAAATAAAAACAACAACTGCAAAGGCCCGCTGCTCCCACTGCTGGTCAGATCACAGTTGAAATATGGCAACTTTACCCTCAACAGTATCGCTCAGGCCAGGGAGTTTATGATGAGGTGCAAAGTAAAGGGGAAGGAATGAGTCTAGCTGCCTCCTGGACACAGAGCAGTGCACACAGATGAACAATGAAAGACATGGGGGGCAGAAACCACCTGCAATATAGCTGCTAGGATAACTAATTTAACTTTAATTCATCCTCCTTCCTTTCAAGCCCATGGGTAGGGGATGGCTAGCCTAGATTTTTAATACATCATAAGATTGACATGCCAAGATACAACAAATTATAGTGATATTACCAATAACTTGTGATGCAGAGTCTACAAAATAGATAGATCTATATTATCTACTGTATAAAGGGGTTTTCAGCAGCAGCTTTAGCTTTTTTGAAGTGAGCAGAAACAGTATCACCACAGTTTGTAACGGTTTTATATTTACAATATGAATCACTGTATCAATAAGCATTTTGAGTACAGAAATAAAAATAGATAATAAACCATTCCCATGCATGTTATCAGGGATGTGTCCTTTAGATTACAGGCATATAAAAATCTGTTCTCTTGTTGCCAATCTCCTCTCTACAGGTCAAATGTGAATGACAACAATGGAAAGCAGCAACTGTGCCTCGATGATGAAGGGCAGAGTAGTCATACACTGTTTTTAAGAAATATTTGCAAAAGTATTCTGGATTTTGGTTTGGTTCTGGCTGTGTTAATGTGATTTCCGTTCCGCTTGTCGGTTCCATAGACTGGGCTTTGTGAGCAATGGTCAGGTGCAGTCCAGCCTCAGCCCCCTATGGCTATTAGTGTAGAAAGAAGACAACCCAATAAATAGAGGGAAGCTTGATGTGCACAGGTCACTGCACAACCAGCAGTCAAAAAGCCTCATTGTAGATTGTTAGAGCAATCGCATGCAGCAGGAATCTATCTGAGGGCCTTCATTATGGGCCAGCATTACACAAACACTGGTGATGGAGAAGAAGATGCAGAAGAAGATTCAAGCAAGTGGTGAAGCGTGGTCCCCATTTAGTTCATATCCGACGCTTGTTCTCTCCGTGCTGTGTATCATATCCATCCTTTCTCCTCCTCAACTAAACGTTCTGACCTCCTCTCAGAAGTATTTTCCACACCTCAGTTTACATGGATCTTGCTCAAAAAAATCATAAAACATAGATTGCCACCTGTATGTGGAGTTAATTGCATATGTTAAAAGGCGCCAGCATACTTTATACTATATAGTCGTTATTTTTTCAGAGCCTCACAAACGCATTCTATCAAAAAACGGTATATTTCATCAACATGTCTTTTCCATGAAGCAAGTCAAATCTGCCCTGAATTATGAAAATAGCATACATAAAAGGCGCCTTTCAAATACTATTTGAGTGGAAAAAAAAAATTCTGAAAAAGACCAGTCAACATGTTTTAGCTCCATTCAACCAGCAGAAGCCCCTCTTTGTTAAGTAGACAAACCAGTGTGTGGAAAGTTAGCCTCTGTAGTTGATAGATCACCCTGATCATGAAGAGATGGCAGCAGAACAATAAAAGCTTTAATAGATCAGATTTTGTTTGACAATAATGCCCAATATTAGAATATACAGTGAGCAAGTGAGAGGATTTGTTGAATGTGCCTTTTCTGAATTCACAACTGACAGAACAGTGTGTGCCGTAAACCCAAAGGATAAAATATAAAAATGTAATTTGCAAGTCAGATGAGTTCATGACCTTGACACATGAACTCGACGTTACAAAGATTTTAATAAATTGGACTTTCTTTGACAGTGACTGTACAGGGCGAGGGAGAGGCAGTGAGCCGTTCGGAGCCCATATGGCCCCCTATTTTCTGCTTCAACACAGTTCATGATCTGGGCTGTTAATGTGCATGTTACAGCTGAGTCGTCAACTCTGGGTCGGTGATAGAGGAAGTCTATCACTGTAATGTGTATCTGACCAATAATGTTCATTTGAAGAGTCAGCAACATGTGAACAGGAACAATAATTGCAACGGTTATGGATCGTAACCAATTCTCCACAGGTGTCACACTAACATTACAATCAGTCAACGCTTCAACACGATGCCGTTTTAATTTAGTGTAAGCTTAATTAAAACACATCAACAAGGCAATGAATGGATGCATGTATACAAGCATTTTAAGATTTGTAAAAAAAAAGATCTGAAATATTGTATCAACGCTGTTTTGAATATACTACAATTATCTATGTTTTATCCGCGAAATATGTTAATGTTCTTGAATGATTTTCATATTTACTTCTCTTGTTTTGTAAAGCACTTTTGTGTGAATTGTGCAATGCAAATATACTTCCACGCATTGCCGAGTTCGATGGATGGTTTCAGTAATGGAAAACTCGTTATAATCAATCAGAAAAAGTCAAGATTGGTTTTCGAGTTTTTAGGGAATTGAAACTGGTTACAATGAGATTCATCACCAGAAAGGCACCTGGGATGTATCTGTTCTTGAATCCTTTCCCTGAAGAGTGTTAACAGAGTTCAGGCAAAGACTCTCTCTTTCTAATCTTTTCAAAGACCAGCGCAACACAAAAATGTTCTTTGGAGCTCTTGTGAAATATCTGTGAAATTAGTGAGAAGTGCTCAAGTCCCTGAGCAAGAACCTCTTCTCACCTGGAAAATGAGTCGTGCGTTTGGCATCTCCCTTAATACAGTGGAATGGACGGCACACAAGATTTTCATGTGAAAAAATATTCCTTGGGATCAAATTGTCCTCATCATCCCTCCTTTTATCACTATGAACAAAAGGATGGAGAAGGCAAGTGACGTCTTTGCACAGCTGATGGAACTCTCATTAAACCCCATGAGTGTGCGGTGGCAGAGATGAGGCAGAGATGACTTTTAAGAACTAAGTCGATATATGATGCAAGAGTTCCGCTTGTACAATGACAAGGAAAAAGTGCCAACACAGCTAGGGTCCAAAGCAAACAAAGCAAGAATTAGCAACATATAATCTGAATATGTATCGCTCTGTCCTGTATCTCATGAGCAGAGGGGCAGTGAGCGAGGGTGGGGAAGTATCTTCGCATGTGTCAATATAAACGTTGATACTTTAACCACAAGTTTATAACCTTGTGTGCACCTTATTTAAATGAGAAAAACATATGGTGAAAAAAGCATGTGGGATAGTCCATTTACAACCTGAGCACTGCATTGGCCTCAGAGGCAGCTGCACCAGGAGAATATGCAATTGTTAACTGGGCCCTGGAAAGAGCAGTAGGCTGATCATTGATGGACTGATTTGAGTTTAAAACAGGCTCATGTCTTGCCTAATAATGTCTTGCATCATCTTTTAGTAGAGAGTAGATTCAATTAACAAGGTTTGAGGTTCCTTCCCATGAATGAGCTTTCATCTTCTCCTGGCGGAAGACACAGTGTCCACTCTGTTCTGCACTCTATGGGCCGCATTGTAACATTGTGAATTAGTGAAGTACAGTAGGTCTCAAATCCTCATTCACGTTAAATCTCACATTCCCAATTTGATCTGATCACCACAAAAACATCACATCAGAGGCCCATACAAAGTGAGCAGATCCCATTTAGAGGAGCAGAGGTCAGTAATCATGCTAGCGGCCTGGTCATTTTCACCTCCACACAGCCTCTTCAGGAGTCTGTCTATGTCTCTTCAAGGACAGGCTACAGTCGTGACACCCACAACCCGAGTTCTGAGCTCATTATCACCTTTCAGGGTGTGAATGGCTCCACTCCTGCACTCCTGGCCAGTGGGCAGGATTCTGGTTGATGAGACTGTTGGCTCTGGGCCTCAATTGAACCACAGCACAGAAAACTGACTTTAGCAGTCATAACTGGTTTGTATAATTGCAATGAGAAGTACTGCAAATACATAGAAGGTTGCCAGAGCACAGAGATGTCAGCCACAGCTCCATCCAGTGAAATATAGAGGAAGTTGAGTTGTTTAGTATCACATGTTGTGTGCAACACATGGGCTCCACTGAATACATTTACAGGCAGAGGACAAATGAAGCTGTAGGGCTTATTCTGCAGGTTTTGCTCCAGCCATCAAGTCCATTCAACTGAGTAGACATTTCCTCATTAGCCAACCTTAGCTCTAGACAGCTATGGGACTCTGAGAGTAGCCCAGGTGTGCATGGCAGGTGAGCAAGACAGAAGTTTGATTTGTTAGAAAACATAAGCCTAATAATACAATATAAATATGTTTTGAATGTTCTCCACACCCAGAGTGGCATGTGACATGTGGCATGCATGTTCTGGAAACAGATTCAAGGCCAGGGCCAGTACAAGCAGCACAGCAGAACATAAGAGAGATGAAGAAGAGGTGAAAAATAAATCAGTAAGTGCCTCACCTTGGGTCACTGATCACACCAAAGGCCACTGGCAATCTCTATTTGAAGCACTGCATTTGCAGCTTCAGGGCTTTGCTCTCTGGCCCTGCCATAAATCAGCATGCACATTTACACAACATGCTGCTTTTCTGTGTACACACACTGATACTATTATAAAAGACTAGGTGATGAAAATACAATGAGTAAATAATTGTTTTCAAGGTAGTTAACAAACAAATGAACAGAGTTGCCAAATGGCTTTTGCATCAACAATGAAGGTGCAGACAAAAAACACCAATGCAACATGACAAAAGATAATGTAGTGTTCGTATTAGTTTTCATCATATCAAGAAACCTACATCCTCACTAATATCATTGACCACAAGGATGTTGAAGATCCATGAATTGGAGCTACATGAAGATGATAACCAAAACAGAAAAAAACCAAGCCTCTTTGCTATGAGCCTTGTTATCAAATAAAACTTGGCAAAACTAATATGACCCGTGGCACTGAATCGGGAGGAGTGGAGGAGCTGATTAATCCCGGGGAGGACACATGAGAAGCCGTGGTTTTGTGTAGAGCTTAGGCCAATGGCAGGACTGGTGTGGCTTGTGGTTAGTTTTCACAGTTTGGTAAAGAGCGAGAGGAGAAGCTCACCCACAGAGCAGAACCCACAGAAGGTGCACCAAAGCCTAAAGCACAGAGGGACAGCATCCCACACAGTCTTTATGCCAGTCCTGTATGGGCTAAATGGGGCCTCACAGGGAAACAATAGTCTTCCTAATAAATGGAAAAATATATGTGCTAATCTAATAGCAAAGACATTTGTTTTTTGATTGTCAGGGTTTTTTTTCTATTGTGGTGTTCAAAATGGAAAATAAGTGGTTTGATGTTTGCTTTCAAAACAAAAATCAGTTAACCAAGAGGTACACTGACCAAATGGAAACCTTCTGTAGGAACACACAGTAAATACAAAAGCAGTGAATGGAGAGTAGATGCCATGCTAAGGTTCATAGAAACTCTTGTCTGCTCTCGTCAGGTGTCATATGGCAGCTGGCCTAATGGAGGTGAGCGAGAGCGATAAAGAGTGGTCCACATGGAGCAGAGCGCGGCTGTGTGGCACATGTATGGCATAGTGCAGTCTCAGTGATGTGTAGCAGCAGGCCACACTGCCTTTGCGCTGCAGGTCAACTATTACACCACATCAAGAGCTGACACCTGCCATCTCTGCACTGCCGCCAAGAGTGACACCCCCAGCACCCAAAAACCAATGATACCTTAATGAATGAAAAGTTGGCCTGAGGTGGAGATGGAAAATATTGAGGTTTCAAAGACGATTCTTCCTCCAAATGAACAGCCTATTAGGAGTGGAAAATCAGCAGTCTCACTCTCGGAAGGATTGGCATCAGCCATTCAGCGAGAATCCTAATAATAATATCAACAAGACTTGGGAAAGCAGAATAAAGAATTTAGAGCTGCAAAAAAAATACAATTTCTCAGTTGGGCTTCAAATGCACTCATGATTGAGGATAAAAGGCTGAGGCTCAGACGATGTCACACAGTATTTGGAGTAAGAGTCATTTCACTTCTTCTATTAACCTGGTGTGATTACAATAGCATGATGGGCTGCCTTATTTCATGGAATATTAAATTCTAATGCAGCTCAAAGAAAGGACATTGCTGAAAGGGGGAAGGGAAATACTTCCAGTGACCGCTGAGGCAAACAAACAACAGTGCTGCTGAGATGAGGAATATCATTTTACTGTTATATTCATATATGGTATAAGAAATAATACTAAAAAGGACGATATGTATTAAAATTAGTCTGAATTGATCACCAAGAAGTTTGTTAACTGCAAGTTTTATGAGGACATAGATTATTTTTCTTCAGGCTTAAGGTCAATGTTTATGGAAGACTGCTTCTTCACTGCAGCACGAACAGTTGTTCCACTAGGAACGACAGAGAACCATGATGTGATCAACACTGATTTCATGGCCGCTGACTCCATGTCTTGTTATTTTGTCCTTAACACACCTTGTACATGCCTTTAGAATTGTACATCTATTCTAAGTCACAATGGCAGCACAACACCATGCCATCTTTTAATATTCAATTAATAATCATATGAATAATCATAATCATAACAATAGTAACAATAATAATAATAATAACAATAATGATAATAACAATGCTAATTTAGAGAAGTGCGAGTATGGAGTTGACAGATAGAAACGTTCCAATCTGCACCAGCATAATCATCAGCAGTGGGCTGTTATGAGTCCATCTTCATATGGGATGCACATTCTGATTTATACCTCCAAAGAAAGTGCAGACACAAAGAGCACTCTGCATGGAGGGCTGACAGACAGCCTCTGCATCCTCTCTGTTTTCACAAAACATTTCTTAACTGTCCATCACTCCATCAAGGGCTTTGGTCACCTGAAAAAGTCTGCAGTAATGCAGGTGATCCACCACCTTGCAGGAACCCATCTTAAACTAGCAATACCCAATCCAGATTATGTTATAGATCCATGATCCAAACCTACGGCGAGGAATTGCTTAGACTCCAGGGGTCTACAGGGTTACATAAAATCAGAATCAGAAACAGTGCCACTGGATGTATTTTGGATTTTTTTTTAAAGGGGGGGAGAGAAGAGAGAGTCATCACACAAAGCAAAGACCTAAAACATTGTGTCTGAACAAATACATGAAGATATACTGTATACACCAGGACTTCTAAAAAAGGCTTATGGAAAATCTCTGTTTAGACCAGGCTGTTGGACAGCAGAGGCTCCTGCGGTGTATGTTTTGCAAATGCACTGATAAACTGCTCCAATAGATTCCACACTATATGTTGCAATGATTTAAGTCAATATTAAAGGTGTTCTAAAGATAAAATGTCGGAAAAAAACTAGGGCCGGGACTTTAGCGCGTTAATCACGATCAATTAACGCCAGAAAATTAGTGCGTTACAAATAAAATGACGCATTTAATCTTGAGAGTATTTTAGCACCGCGGAACCTATATCGCGTGGTGAGTTGTAGACGGACTCTTTAGTCTGATGCACCAACGTCAACTCTATATTTCCCTGTGACCTTTTGTGATCCCAAGACCTATGAGAAATATGTCTAATGAGTCAAAAGACAGCATTTATTTCCACTGTTGCTGTGTCATATTCTGTTATCTTCAAGAGAAAACATGAATCACTTTTCCTTTACTTTAATGGTGTAATGAAAGCCTAGGATCCTATCAATGGACATGGTGAGCTCCGTCATGGTGATGCAATATAAAGCCCCATAATGC
>JAPMNZ010915107.1:0-14949 GCA_029875035.1 Pomatoschistus microps
ACAATCGTACAACCGTGCAGAGGTGAGTCAAGATAGATTAGTTCATTGTTTCACTAAGGTGTTGTGAGATACCTCTTATGTTAGCCATTGAAAACTATTTCTAGAGTCCCAACATTCAATTCAAAATACAAGCCCTGAATCAGCGGAGAACTTTGATTCTATAATTTGTATTAGCTTATCTGCAAAGAGTTCAAACACACAACAAATGCAATAATGAAAAACACATTTGAGCCATTGGTCCATAAAAGCCGGATGACCAATGTCCATAAATGTAAAGAAAGGTCCATAAATGTATGAATAAACATGTATCTTCTCATGCATTGTCCACGATACTATTTCAGGCCAATAAACATCCATCGAGGCAAAATGCAAGGCCACGAATGTAGAAATCCATGTAGAGTGCACGCACGCAAAGCCATCTGTTATAAATGATGCAAGCCACATCCATGTTGCACTATTGTCTTCGGAGAATCATGATTCTCATTGTAGCATACGAGCTTCCCCCACGGCTATGGCTTGTGTTGTACGAGGAGGCGTGCAGAGGGAAGTGGTGAGTTGAGGGAAACATAAAGAAAACTGAGGGATAAAGCAAAGGAAGAGCTGCATGTATGTTGATGAGGTAGAGGCTATTTTGTCTCCATAAAACATTGCACACCAACCCCATCTACAGGTCATTTTCACACCAGCAGCGCCCAACATGGTTTAGTGTCTTCCCTCGTTACTGCTGGCTCCTTTGTCGTTCTCATCATGAACTGATATCATTTAAGGGGCTATTTTCTTCATCAGCTCATTTACTGGTTTAGTCACACTTTGGTCCTGGTCTTGTCCTTGTCCTGAGATTGTTTAGTCATCGCTTAAGCCCAACAGATGTGATCCCTTCCATTGTTCAGTCACATTGCGTTATGGTCACATTATATTTTGCTTGTCAGAGTAATATTAAGATGCCAAACTTGAAATGTTTTGATACCATTGACGCCACAAGAAATAATAATCATGCTCAAGTTAAAACAAAATGTAGACTGGGTTTGATGCTGGTTCAGACACAGCTTTGTATGCAATACTAGGTTGTGGCTTAGTGTTGTTGATAGAAAAAAAAAGTAAAAAATTGATATAATAATAAAATGCAATATTTGTGATGTTCCATGCTCAAGATCTATTCATGGGAATATCTATGATCGTTGGTGTATTTCAATAAGACTTAAGGAACTATAAAATATAAAATAAATGAATGAACATAAGATATGGAGTAACTAAAAACCTGCCAATACTGCCATTTAGTGGTAGAAGATGGGATTTATATTCTACCAAATTTTGATCGCAATCCAATTGGACAAAGTCAATAATGATACACAGGGTTTAAAAGAATGCATAATAACTGGAGAAATTACCAAAATATTGTAAAGGCAAATGTTTTGTATAAAAGGGAGACAAAAAAATCTGGATTCATTGTAGTTTAGAGGGAGCAGTTAGGCAGAAGGGGCGAGGGGGTGGGGTTGGGGGCTTTTTTGTGCAAGAAGATTCTGATATTAGCTTGATTGGCAATAAAAAACAATTATATGTCTGCTTTTGATGAGGGGACAATGTTAGAATGCATCTAAAAGGAAATATATTGCAAAACATAATTTTATTTCCAAACGTTTTTTGTTCTGGTTTAGTACAAAAGAAATTTAGCCCATTTTCTTTCCTGGTTTAGAAAAATCTACTTTCTTTGCCTGATTTATGCTCAGCTTGGTCTCCTATTTGCCCATTCCTTTGACAACACCGTTCTGCTGGCGGATATTTAATTATAAGGACATTTCTTTCTGTTGGCAGCATACCGTATAGAAGAACGCTACGGCTTCCTGATTACCGTGTCTGCTTGAAATCCCTAAAGGTGTGCTTTGCATGTGCCTTTGCGAATCCCACTTCAGAAAGCAGCTTCGATTATACAGTAAATCTCTTGGCGATAATTGCTTTGCCGTTTGCAGTGACAGTCCCTCATCAGAATGTATCTATTTTCTTCCAATTCCCTCTTTAATATGTCCATGGTTCACCACCACACACTCTGCGACATCACGCTTTGCCTTTGCCAGTCCGTTCATTTAATCTTTATCGATCAAACGGGATCAAATGTTACTCATTATCATAGATTGAACAAAGACGAGAATCCATTGATGTTTGATGCCTATTCAGAGCCCTTCAAGCTTTCGGCAAATGCATGTTTTGTTGCTCATTTTGTACAGCCGTTAAAGACGTACGAACGAACCAATCCTCATTCATCACCATTCACATCAACGCCTTCAACTTCCGAGGGCACGTGCGCTAAATAATTCAGCAAAGCAGCTAAGTCCTGTATCTACTGTAAATGATTGCTTTCAAGTTGTCAATTGTTGAGATTTCTCTGGCTAAATGTCAGAATTGATCCCAGGAAGGTGTGTTGCACTGTTGCGATTACAAGAATACAAAACCAGACATGCAAACGCTGTGCATGCCTCGCCTCTGAATCAATGCATTTGCGGTCACATGACTTCCACCTGTCAACTCGCATTCATTCACTCAAGATGGTCTCCAGCGGGGGCTCGTCTGCTGCTTGTTAGGGCGACATCTGACACCTCACTGTTGACATTGAGAAGTGTGTCTTTACATTAGCCTTGTCCAAGCCCGCAGCCATTGTCAAAACCACAGCTGTAGCCAATTGCAAAACACCACAACGCCACTCGCTGTCCAAGCAAGGCTCAACAGCAAATGCAATTTTCATCCTACAATGTTTTATATTGTTTCATGTTGTCTTTCTCTCCCCCCCATAGGAAATCAACTGCCTTCAAGTTTGCGGCACTTTGCATATTGCATGGGACTTCCTTGGATAGGACGCAACTCATCTATCTGAGAATGGGAGCCGGTGCACAGGTAGTTTTTGGATTGTCACGGATCCGTTATCACAAGTTCACTTAACTTGTGCCATGTGCTCCTCTTTCCCACTGTTCTATAACTTGTGATGCAACACTGAAATTTCCCCACAGTGGGACGAATAAAGAATCTCTTAATCTTAATCTTCCAATCCAAAACAATATTTGGCTATACTTGCTTGTCAATGTCCAATCTCATCAAATCTAAACAAGTGGCCAGTTATTATATGTCATAGATCTCATAAGGTTTGGGTGGAGGGTCTGCCACTTGTCTTCGTCTATGTTAGAATACATATTTCACAAGTATAGTGTTCAACTTATCTATGTACATTGAAGAAATAGACCATGGCCAAGCTACAGATCATACTATAACATAAGTATATCTCACTGAGGGACATCCGAACAAAGCGAAACAAAGCAATACAATAGTGATGTTGAGCAGTGCCCTTCGTCGCAACACTTCACTCGTCTTCCCCGGTGTGGACAAGGACAATAGATTGCTGTCGAAGAAAGCCGATGTCAGATTGGCAGCCTCGCTTCTGGCCGTCTGTCTCAGGTCACCTATGGCTACATTACCGCCCATGGAATGAAGGATTTTTGCCCTAATGTACAAAGTGTATGGAAAAGAGCGTACTATAGCTGTCACTGAAACCCCAAAGATGCTGAATGTGCTGTACATTTTATAAGTATTTTAAACATAAATGAATATATTGAGATGCTATAGCTGCACTATTGGCACAACTGAAACGTACTACTCCCGTATGCATGAAACCACTCCTCAACTTGAATAGATGAAGGTTTGATACCCAGCACAAACGCAATATCAATATGCTAATCAACGCACAGTAGGGGTGCAGATAATTAGCTACAGCAACCCCACCAGGTTATAAACAAATGTAAAACAGATGTGTTTTAGGGATGCCATAGGCGCAAAAAAGGTGTCTTTGTGGAGCAGCGTTACATAAAGAAGCACAAAGACAAATGAAGTCGGCGACCAGGTGAGCAAAAGTGTGTCCTTCTCAGCTTCCTCCCTGACTGGATGACTTAGTGACATATTTACTGGGCTGTTGGACAAGTTGGCTGATAAGAAATGAGCCTTATCCCAGCATGAAAAGGTCATTCTTCACGCTTTAACAGCATGCGATGACACTTGGCTAGTCGCACGTGGGTCCCAACATATAGGCTCTAATTATAGGCACATTGGAAGGACTAACCCTAATTGGGATTATATGGCGGTTTGGGTGATAATTCATACGTTTTTTTAATTGGTATTTTGAGTTTGAAGTCGACAAACATACACTACTGATTTCATTCCAGGCATGTGCATCAACACAAGACGTTGACCTGACGAAATTAGGAAGCGTTTCCGTTCCCTAACTTTTGGATGCTTGGATTCAATGGCAGTATCATTACAGCTTAATAGTGAACAATCCATCACAATTTTGCTCCTTCTATTTTAGATTCTGTTTGTATTATTTATATTATCCAAGCTTCAACCTCGGCTCGTAAGTCTTGAGATACATTCTGCCCTTCATTTTATCACTGGCGACAGGTTCAAAACTCATCACTGGAACTTTATGAAAGTGCATAGGGTTGCCCGCGCTGTCCATTAGTAAATATCAATTACATTTATTGATAAAGGACAAAACTGCCTCATTATCTGACACAAACCCTAGTTTCCCGAACGCAAGATCACAGGATATGAAATACAAATCACAGAAAACGGCCAAATTGGACACTCTGGTGAAACATTCACAAGTCATTTTTTTTGGTAATTGAATGTATAAACACACCTTAACATGTTTTTAACCGAACATTATTGTGTTTATTTTTTGTTGTTGTGTTGAAGCAGAGCGTCCATGAAAGATAGAGACTTGAACTCTCACAGAAAGTCCCTGTCTAAATAAAGACACACACATGCACTCACAGCACAACATATTGTATATTCTTACCCTCCGCCCAGCACAGCGTTGATGCCCAGCAAGAAAGCCCCAAGACACAACAGGGCCGTCCTGGTCCGTCCACACATCTCGCTGATATGAGGACTTGTCAGTGCTAGAGGTCAAACAAAAAAAAGCACATCACAATCAACATGGGGAAAAAAATGATGTGAGAGAAAAGTGTCTACAACCCTGAGTCATACAGTTGATCAAGAGTGCATCCATGAATTCATATCTAGCCGCATGCACTGGCCCTTCACAAGCCACTCCACGTAGGCATCCCTATATATGAAACATTTGACATCATCATTTTGAAGTAGGTGGCAGGTTGACTGGCCCACAGTATACAACACATCAGCACAACGTTATTTATAAACCGCCAAAAAGACAGCAAGGCAGCAGCAGCAGCACGCGTCACGCCACACTGTATCCATGTTGGGTCATAATTAAAAGCAGTAGCATCTCCATCGCGGTCAAGCAAGCAGCGTGTGTAGCGTTGTAGCACCTGTACACAGCCTCCCCCCCACCCCACCTCCTTCCTCCTCTAATACCCTGCAATGTGAAACGCGTCGCAACCGCAATATCAAAATCACCTATACCGAAAATAACAGCATTTTATTTCTCCTCACATTCACTAAGCTTCGGTGATGTCAGCCCCCTCCAGTGCACAAGAATGAAGATATACGGCTCTCTTTTGGTGCTGTGGTCCGGATAGGAAAGCCGCATACACTGGCGACACGAGTGGACTTACTTATTGGTGATTCTACAGAGGAGTCGGATGTGATGCTCCAAGACGCACAATGGCCACGTTTGAAATGCAATAAAATGAAAAGATAAATCCGGGGTTTGTTGGACAGGAATGAGATGAAGTGCGAATGGTGCAGATTAGCAGCAAATCCCCCACTTCTTCTTTAAGCAAGTTATTCTGAGGGAACACCGCTGGGTGATGCTTTAAAGCAGAGGGCTACACGAATTTAGAATGCAACTGGCATCGATGCGTCTTCAGTATACACGGATGGTACCATTTCGCTCTGTTTTGCCAAATGTGTCTTGGCGTGGGCATTTCTATTTAGACATCCTTGGTGCTTGTGTCACTAAAGCATCAAACAAACCCGAGTCATAATATGCACCTTAATTTCGACGGCAACTCCCCCCGTTTGCCCTCGCAGTAAAAAAAAAAAGTAAAAGACACATAATCCTGTCGGCTTTTACGCATGAAGATGGATTCAAAGAACACTTACGCCAGATTCCAAAGGTTTGCGTCGTCCTCTTATTTTTAACTTTTCCAAGTGAATCCTAACCCGGTTTGAATGAGGCAAAATCCTCCTGTGTGATCTCACATCTGACGAATTTTCGCTTGAGGCTCGAGAAGCGGCTGCTGACGATATGCGCAGGTCTCTCTCACTGCTCATTGGTGCCTGTGCTGCCTCCACTGCTGCTGCTGCTGCTGTAGCGCGAGTTCAAGTCTGTCTGTCGGCAACATAAATGTCCCCTAACTAGGTCCAAACACGCAGCGTAACACAACAGGCATCGTGTTTGGTAATGGCCAGGAACGCGCCGCATCCAAACGCAGCGCTGTACGGACTGTAGTGGTATAAGCCCAGCCCGCCCATGTTATATGCAGCACAATTCAACTTCCACTGCCGCTGTCGCCCCTAATCTCTTTTACAGTGGCTGCTAAATAAAAATCCTCTTACATTTGCGGCTGGAATCCCTAGTCTCTCCCTCTCGGTTTTCTCTTGAATCTATGCCACAGTAAAGCAGCTCTATATATGCCATGTAAGTAACTAACACTGAGCAACACACGCACACACACAAACACACACCACGCAGGCAATAGGACATAAACAGGCGTCCAGACCACATAAGAAATGCAGTGCAGAAAATTTTTTATAGTTCCCTCACCGGCTGCAGGAGTCCTCGTAGAAACAAAATAAAGAAAAAAAATGAATAAAATAAAGTCTCCTCTCGCTCCTCGTCAGTGCTATGCAAAGCCCTCCGCGTTTGGCATGAAAAGAAGCCGCCAAGCCGTGTGCCTATGGTTGCAGCACCCCCCAAAATCTTCTGTGTGCTGCTGCTGCTGCTTATTACAGCGTGCACGCACTGAGGCAACGGCGCGCTCGAGAGAGAGACAGGAGCGAACGATCGAGGGGCAGAAGACGCGAGTAGGAGATCTGCAAGGAAGCGAGGGGAGAGGAGCGCGCATGCAGGCAGGCAGGGGGAAGCAGTGGATAGATAGATATTTGAGCAAGTTAGAGTCCCGGTTAAGATTACGTTATTTTATCAGCGAGGATGGAGGACTTGCTATAATACAATTCCCCCATGCGCGTTTATGTCCGAGTCTGTGTGTGTGTGTGTGTGTGTATGTGCGTGGTGTGAAGCCCAGCTGTTGATTTGTTAAAAGGACGCCTTTTTGGAGACGCGGTTTTCTTTCTTTGCTCCAATTTATTTTTTCTTTTTTCTTCTCTTCACACTGGGAGAGAGCCAACAGTGTGTATAGTCACGTCAGTCTGGTCTGCAGTGCTCCGTTTGCTCTGTCACCAAGACTAATAGTTATTATGAGAGACGGGTCTTTGCTCTCATGCGTAAAATGGCCAAATTCAATGCGTAAAATCTATGGAAATCTTAATAGGTCAATTAGAAATTGCGTTTTTCCTCCCTTTGAAATTTGTCTCACGGAAACATAGAGGTGTCCTGCATAAAAGAAAACATGTATAGAAATTATGTCAATGTGTATAACCACGATGCTATATGAGCAAGTTAGACGTTGTGGCACCTAAAACATAAGACGTTTTTACGACTGATACAACATTGTACAGCTCACATCCCAAACTCATAAGACTATATATGCAGCAGGTGCGCGTGCGTTGTATAAATATAGCTACATTATTAAAAGCAACGCAATATTCTGGGATGGGAACGCTGGAGTTTACACTATGGGCACGCTCCTCTTAATCTCCCATCCTTCAGACGCAACCACTGCATGTGACTCCACGTCGGCGGCGGTGTCGGTGGTGGTGGTGGTGATGATGATGATGATGATGATGTGCCCGGTGCTTAGGCGCGTGCACGTGCCGACATGCATAACCAACACGTGCCCGCATGCGTGTACGTGAGCGCGCAGAGAGAGAGAGAGAGAGAGAGAGAGGGAGCGGGAAGAGGGTGGGTGAGTGTGAGAGAGAGAAGGATGAGGCTGAGCGAGCGCACGCGTCGGGAATAAAGTGCGGCGTTCCCCTTTTACGCGTTTTAATAACCTCCAGTCCTCTTGCCGTGGCAAAACAGAAACTGTCAATTACAGATCGACACAGAGTCAGCTCGGTATAAGGCGAGCAGGATCCGCGGTGGAGATGAGACGCGCGTATAGAAAAGGCAGGAGATGGATGAAGGTAATTTGGGTGAGAGATGTGCAGGTTATGGGCGAATAATCGCTCGTATCGTGAACTGAGCAGTGGAATATCAAGAGCGCCCCTCGCTATTGTATTCCTGACACCACCTGCTACAACTGTTTCCTCTCCGCCCAAGAGTCTGAGGAAAGAAGTCCTGACAGATTAGCCCCCATTAAAGCTGGGGGACCTAACTTTTTTAACGGATAATGTATGTCCGTGTAACGTAATCTTGTGAAAAAATCAGACCACACCATGCTTCATCTTCATCTTTTTACAAAACATGTTATCTGTAAGAAAGAGACCTGTGAGTCATAGACACTTTGGGCTGAAAGATGATTGAGGATGGAAAAAAAGTGATAGAACCCAACTGTTTTGAGAGTGAGGAGCGAGTGAGGTGGATTCTATTATAATATAGAGTAGCTCAAGTTTTATGGTTTGAAAGTAAGGTAACCCTTTAGATTGTTTATATTATATACCTTTTTTGCGTTGCTTGAAGGATAGATATGCCAGCTTTGAGGCCCTGAATAAATATTTTTACTGGTTAGTTATGAATTTTCTGACCTAGATTTAAGTTAAGGCATTATTATTATTATGAATATACTTCCATAATTTCATCTGATTGATTTAGGTATCGTCACAACACACACACACACACACACACACACACACACACACACACACACACACAACAAATCAAACACGAGACAGCGTATGAAAAGCACAGGATAAAAATATTATTATGTGTTTTCCACTTTGTTTCATCTGAGCACACACATGTCCCAGAATGTTTCCCCGCTGAATGTTTTTTTATTATTATTTCTGATATTACAAACATCACAAAGCATTTATTTTGGTTTGATCTCTAAAAACAGCCCATGTCTGCAGCAGTGACTCAATGTTTGCGCTCAATAAGGTCTGCTATATCTCATATAACACACTTCATTCACCTTTTCCGGATGTGGAGACATACATTGAATTGGTGTAGAAATGATTAGTGAGTCAAAATGCTGGAAGCCATGAATTAGTCCATACTGCTGGAGTTGCAGAAAAAGAATAAAAAAGGTCTATAGATGCATTGGAACGTTTTATGTGTTACTTTAGGTATATTGGTGAGCTGTAACTGCCAATCCTGAGGGGTTAGGGAAGTGATTTGAAATTACAAAAGGTCAGCTCAGCAATTAACAGTCCATTGTCCAGTGTGTTCTTCTCATTACTCCAAACAGAAAAAAGGCTTCTGCAAACACAAACTACACATACTGGAACCTGTACTTGTATTGTTTAATATTATGTTTAATTTACTTCTAATATTCTGGGTAAAAGCTCTGGGTAATGTTCTCCACAGGATGGGTACTATTTTAGAGGAGCTTACAGTAGAGTGGTTGCTCCTTTATGTGAAGTAGCTATTGATTATTTTAGTAATCGAGTTGATTATTCATTGATCATTGATGATTACCTTTGTTTGTTTGAAATAGACCTTTGTCACATCTATATGTCAGATTGTTCAGTGAATAAGAGAGTTCCAGCCCTCATTCAGCTCTCTGTTTGTAAAAGATAACATATTTCTCTTTCACACAATTCTTCTTAAACAGGACTCTTTCTGCTGTGACTAACAATGCATTCACGAAACAAAACAAAAGTTAGATACTCCAGCTGTAAAACATGTCCCTGATAATAAAAGTCCGCCTCTAGTGGCCACCGAGCAAATTACAAATCCCTGTTCTACAATATATTCCCAACAAACAGCTTCAACATCCATCCATCCACCTGCTCAATAAAGGTTACGCTTTATTTGTCTTTGTGCATGTGTTAATTCTTCCCTTCTTCGTCTGAGCTCACAGTGAGGAGGCAGCAGTGTAGGCAGCAGCAGCAGCAGCAGCAGAAGCAGCACAGACACAGAGACTATGGTGGTATTTCTCTCACTCAGTTTACATAACACTGATTATAACCCAGAGATTTATCCTGCCGACGCACAAGCCTTTAGTTTGGCCTGGGCATTAAACCGCTCCGACCATCTGTCCCGACACTTGCCTTGCTTTTCCGTTCCGATTCTTTTTTTCCTGGACATTGGGTCAGCCACTCAACGGCTCAATGGATAACTGGAAACATAAGCTATATTTCTGACAGTGGCAGGACTTTGAGCCATCTCCCCAATGAGTTGTCAGTAATTGGACCGTTTGTACTTTGCAAGCGTTTTACAAGCAAATAGAAAACGGTGATAATAGTTTTGAGTGAGAATTGATTTGGCAGGGAACAACATTGCATGCTAATCCTGAAAAGTGTCTGGTTTGTCTCAAAAAGTCACAACAAACTCACGTATCATCTTAAAAGTTATCCTATATTTACTCAATATGGGATTCTCTTCTTCTTCTTCTTCTTCTTCTTTTAGACCTTTTTCATAGCAATAAGGTCTAGACAAGACCTTTCTGTGCGGAGTTTGCATGTTCTCCCCATGTTGGCATAGGTTTCCTCTGGGTGCTCCAATTTCTCCTACCACTAAAAACATCTACAATAGGTTTAGATGTAATGAACGAGTGAATGAATGTTGATGGTTGGATGTGTTGATGCGTCAGAGAGTTTCTGAGTCTCTCTTCTGTCTTCACTGTGCATGGAACGAATGGCAATTACTGGCAAAAAATAAATAAAAAAATACTACTTTGTGTGATTTTGGTCCGTAAAATGCACTATATCATTAAAGACTACTTACTTACTTGCAATACTTAGGTCTTCTTTTTCATGTGACACACGGGGGGTCGCCATGCGCAGTTAAAGAACATTAGTATAAGATGTGCAAAACATAAATCCAAAATAATATATACAAAAGCAAAAAGATGACTATGGGTATATATGTTTCCATACAGAGAAGCATAGATAGGATTATTGTCATTGGATACTTAATATTATTACACAATAGTTCGAATGACTGGTCAGATTTTGACTCAGCATTGTTCATCGTTATCGTCATTGAGTAAAAACAGCATTTGATTCGTGGATCACATTAGTCACACTCTATAATTATTCATTTGCAGAGAATTTTTTCAATCACGACAAAGGGGTCATCTTCAACGCTGCATTTTAACAACAAGACGTGTTTTCAAAAAGAGCAGATGTCTGTGGGCATTAGAGAGACGCACATTCCTCCAGTGGATATTGGCCAATCAGTAAGAAGTTTCTGGGTTTGACACACAGGTGACATGGGAGAAGTCCAGTTTCCCTGATACAAACTGGGCTCAAACACCGTGGCTAAGGAGTGGCCATCCGTCTGCTCTAAATGCAATTACAATGTTATGTTTATAAGTTAATCGTCACAGTCTACAGCATGCTCTTCCCCCTCCAGGAAACCAGAGCAACCAAAGGAAACCTATGCAGAGATGGAGAGAACATGCAAACTCCTCTGTACCGACATTCTTGCTGATAAGAGAGATAGTACATATAAACAAAAATGAAGATATATAAACCAAAAGCAATTATATTTTCAATCAAATCAAAATATCATATTCAAATCCTGCATATTTCTTATATTCAGGACCAAAACAAACTGTTGGAACTTTGAAGTCTGGCCTCATACATCAGACTGCTCTTTCCCCCTGTGAAATATGTTATTACATTTTGACAAGTTATTACTTTGCCCTTTGCCATGAAACTTTTTTGGCGTTGAAGAATGATTGTAAAAGATCGCCCTCATCTATGATCCGGGCACACGCTGCATATATCTCCATCTTTTGAGTTTTGACTTGGGAAGTTTTGCTTTGTAACAATGCAGCTTTATTCATTTAAATCATGTTATGGATGTCAACACTGTTTTGGTTTTTTAAAGTGAAGGATGACCTAAATGCCTGTTAACTCTTTAATGTTTACTCACTTGAAGAAAGCAATGTATTGTTTTCATTCTTAATAGGAGCACTAAGAACACCAATACATTTTCCTATTTTTTTCCCCACACTTTTTTGTACAATTATCATTGGCCTTAACTAAATGGTTGAGATGGTAAAAGTGCCTATATTTCTTTGTGTGAGAGGTATTTTTCAGTTCCAAGCAAGCATATAGTCAAAAAGTAGTCTACCAAATGTTTTAGGGAACCATTAAAGGGTTAAAATTCCAAATTAATACTTAATTTCAGTTTGTAGGACAATCATCACTTTCACACATAATAACACATCATGGAGTACATTACTGTAAATATGCCTTGTGTGTTGTTTTCTAACTTTCTCAAAATTACTCACATGTTCTAAGTATTATTGGTGCTATTTACCACCTGTTGTTTTGTAGAGATTGCTGCATACAACCCTTAGCAATTATTCCAATTCACACATTCACCTTGGCATCTCCCAATCAATCTTGAATTGCAAATTACTGCCAGAAAATAAGATGTTTCTGCAGGCAACAAAACAGCAAAAAAAACAAAAAAAGTGACATTATCAACATGTGGGTTTGGAGAGTCGGCACATAGCGACTATTTCGGGAGGTGTGGGAGTCTTGCGCTACTTTATTTTTTGCATGACAGAGAGAGAAAAAAATGGCAGCCTTCTTCACACGTCTGAGAGCTCATTAATTCCTATCAATTCAGGAGGGAAAAAGTGAAACCGACGGAGGTGCTATTCTGAGCAGAAGACACCAAAAGTTAGCTCTATCACAGAGGTATTTTTGTAACTTTTATATTAGATAATGTTTGGCGAGATGTTCAAAATACACGTGACCAAAGGGGATTACTCTGTGTCCATGTCAAGCTGAGAAAGAACATGATTCAAGAGACTTTTTTTTCTTATTTTTGAGATTTCTGGAAACTTGCAAAACTGAATAAAGATATATATACTGAAGGGCCTTTCTCAGATTTATATTATCCCCTACTCTGGTCAATAGTTTCATATAGTTCTTTATTAGGGTTAGGGTCAGGGTGGACTCTGCAGGAAGCTAAGGCCCTGTAGTTTTGGCCTCTGATGACTGACTACCTCTGAAAACTATATTTCTCATTCCTTTCTCATACCACTTCCACAGCTGAAGTGAATTGTACTTTATCATAAACAGATAGATCTCCTGGAGTTATCTATCTATGCATCTATATTCAGGTCAGAATGTTTGTTCTGACCATAGACTGTAAATATTAACGGAGGTAGTCACGCCTATCTCCGCCGTTCTAACTAATGTGCCACAACTTCCGCGGTCTATGGGCAGTTTCAAAATAGCTGTGGGGGCTGGAAAATGTGAAAAAACGCATCTGCGCATGCGTCAGCCGGCACGAGCCTCATTCATTAAACGATTACCTTCAAAAATTCACAACGACTGAACTAAACTGGTCCAAAAAAAATCACTCCCCTCAGCATTGACACACATGTGGAACAGAGCTTTGGGCCAAGAGCTGACTTTTGGAGAATCCTGTAAAGGTGTTTTACGAGAGGTAAGACAATGCTATATGTTAGCATTGGCTAATTCTTGTTCTCGGTCCACCCCCATTGGCCCAGGGTGGTATTGCAAGTACAGTATGTCAACCCACGTCATTTTGGCCACTTTTGAGCTCAGAGCCGCCCCCACTGGTTTTGAATCAAGATTTATAGGATACAGTTATATTTATGTCCAGGAGCTGAAAAACAACACGATTTAACATGATGCATTTTTATGAATCTATACATCCTAAATGCTTTTTTTGGCTTGTAATGGAAAGAATTTGGGAAGAAGGTTTTCAGATGTTGGCCCCAAAGAAAATGTTCCTCAACAACATTTTTGATTTACAGTTTTTTGGCTCTCAACAACACACAAGAGCAACACACCCTAACAGGCATCGGTCTGAGATCTCTTGTAGTTCTGCTTGTCATTTGTCTGATAATATGTCAATTACGTACATAATTATTTTGTAAATATTGATTCTTAAGCTTACAGTGATCAATCTCGGTTATAGCCACATGCTAGGTGGCTGCAGTGGGTGTATAAGAGCCACTACAGCCACTGCATTCGAGCTCATTTTAAAAGTTCAGATTGTGAGGCATTTCTTCTCGCAGTTTTTCTGTTGAGTTTGTGTGGAACTTTAGATCATAGTTTTCTTCCTCTGTAACACCAAAAGTTTCCCAAACTGCTGCCCACTCTGCTCCAATTTCTCATTATCTGGTTCTTCATCTATTGACTCCGGCAGAATCTATTTTTGTCTTGTTTGTTTCCAGCCACATTTTTACATCATTCAAATGGAGGATCAGGACAGAGTTCCATGTCCTATTTTTATTTATACATTATTTATTTGTATTGTTACATAATGAGACAAAATGACATACAATTAAACAGATTTTGCAAATGTATGAAAACATATCATTTTGATAGTCTGCCTTAAAGTTGGAGTACCTAACTTTGAAAAAGAAATATCCATATAAACGAGTTTGTAGATCTCAAAACTGTTAAATTAATTCTATATGATCACATGCATGGCTTTTGGTCTCTTTGACTTTTTTCAATGATCTCTTTAAGGAAGAACATAGAAACCAGCCTTATCTCAGCCTCTATCAGCTCTCTAAATGTAAATTCTGTTTACCAAGTTTACCAAAGAGATAAAGACAGCATTGAGTAAACTGACTGAAGTTAGACACACCAGCTTTAATATGACATGTGCTATATAAATAAGCCTGGATTACCGTGCTTTGCAGCACACAGGGACAGTATGCCTGTGTTTTGTTGTTTGATCCTCTCTCTGAAGACTTCCTGTCCCACTACTGGCAGCAGTCATTTGATATTATGTAGTTTTGAAATGTTTTTTTTTTT
>JAPMNZ010915190.1:0-19459 GCA_029875035.1 Pomatoschistus microps
GGGGGTGGGGGTGATTGTGTGATGAATAGATGCTCTGAGATGCAGTTTCTTGTCCAGGTCGCTGTATAACTGCATGAAGCAGAATAGCAGCAGCTGAACGTATTCATTTGTCTTGTTGACCTTAATGTACACTAAGGTCTTATTATTGTGGCATTAAACTTGTGTGAGAAGCTGCTTTAGCCAGAAGCCTGTGTGTGCAGAGGGTCATATATTGTATGATAAAGTACGAATTGGTTAATGATATTGCTGATATGTGGCTTTCCACCATTGTTCCTTCACAGGAAACCTTTGGACCCATATTTCTCGGGGCCCTCTCATCCCACAGGGAAATGCTTGGTGTTAGCGAGAAGAGAGCCAGGAGATTCATGGGATGCATCAGGGAATTTTGGGTTAACTCTAAAGAAATTTACCTGGTTGGTGAAGGCACCATGGGGAGGAATATTAAGAACTGTGAGCCACTGGTGTGCCAGCTCCTTCCCTGCAGAAATGGAGGAACCTGTGTCAGGTGAGCATCTACTGCAGTGAAACATCTTCTCTTCTGTCCATGTGTCTGATGGTGCAGTGTAGAAGGCTGCGTTCACTTGGTATTAGTAATAACGATACACTGCATGCCTCTGCTAACCTTACAAATGAGGTCAACCTCTGCTGAATGCAATCAGCGCTCAAACATGTGTGTGTCAGGGAGAAGAAAGAAGTGTTTACTGGTTATGCTTATGCTCAGAGTGGAGGTCAGGACTAAATATAGCCTGAGTGACAGAGTCATTACACCTACATGTTGACTCGATGTTTCCTCTTGCCCAAGTGACTCGAAGGAGCAATGTTGCCCAAAGCAAAATGTTGACAATACACAATAAATATGCCCTCTCATTAGTTTACAAATGTAACCACACGTTATTGTTTGGAAAGAAGCCTGAAATCAATTAGATGTGTTCCTAATGACTGCGAACTTGAAATCAAACTATACTAATTTACATTTTATAACTTCATAACCATGTGACAAATGCTTTTATTGAACCTATCAGAAAGACAATTGTAAACAAAGAAATGACACTAGATCTTCAAACCCTGCAAAAAGAAATTAAAAGACTCCAATAATAGTTTTGTAAGGAAATTAATACGCTCAGTTTCTCTGTTGCAGGGATTGTCATGTTTTTGGCAATATCAGGTTTTTTCAACCCGTGTCAAACCTGAGCGTTCCTCAGGAGAAGAGAGCTCTAAAGTTTTGAGTCGTACTCTGACAATAGGTGCCCTTGTTTTGCTGCTGCTGAAGACAGCTGATGAGTACCTTGTGTTTTTGTAGTTTTGCAATTCTTCCTCAATATGACACTGACAGTATATCGCTGTGCAGTTCAGTACAGTCTTCTTCAACTTCAAGATAAAGTTTTAGAGAGGAAATATGCATTATGTTTGTCCCTTAAATATGAGAGCATTTATTTATTCTTTCTTATATTTATCTCGTTCAACAAAAGTATTTAATTGAAATGTTAGAGTTCCAAATCTGTTCAACAACAATTTCTACTATCGTGTATGGGAACAATGCTGCATGTCTGCAGAGCACAACAACAATGACTAAAGGCTATAATATATTTGAACCCTTCGCTGTCTTTGTAGCAGGATGTTCGCGGCACAGTGAAGATGCATGTATAATGTATGGTATAAATAGAGCAGTGACAGTGGGCTGGGAGCTGGAGCTGGGGGTGCACACAAAGTCAGCCAAGTGAAATGACAGTTTTGGCAGGAGCCGCTCTACTCCAGCATGGACTTTTTATGCAAAGCGATTTGATTTTAAGGCCATCTTATCCGAATTGGGCTGGCTGCACTGTTATTAATGCAAAGTCTGCCCAATGGGAAAACTCAAATTACACCAACATATAAACAAGAAATCTATATTTCCTGTTTATACTAAATGATAATACAGAAGTACAGTGTAGAAAGTTGTCCTAAGTTAATAATCGTACCCAAAACATGTTAGACATGTTAATGTGCATTTGAATTTGGATATAACAAGGGTTTGGATATTGTATTTCTCAAATATGGATGGTAGTGTGGGAATCATCCAAAGGGTAAAATATCTCTCTAACCTATATTCATTCAAAAATCCACATAACAGCTTTGTGAAAAAAAATATTATTAGAAACACATCAGATTGGTGTATCAAAGAGACCAAAGAGAGAAAGGACAAACAGGACATTGTATGATGCTAAGAATATCAGTACTATGCCCATTTATGCCTGATTGCATTGTGGTCACGTTGTCTTGTCACGCGCCGAGAGGCTCTGCCATTATCTCCATGATAAATGTACATCACGTAGTTACAGGAGCTTCTCCAACCACATGACGTGCAAGGGTCATCTTGAGTTCACAGCCCTGTTCATTAGATTAGCTGGCCTGGGTTGCCCCACACTGCACACTATAATAAGACGAATAGGGATTTTGATTGTGGCTTCAGTTGGGGTGAATGAAGCGTGCCCCTTCACTGTGCTCCTCTGTTCTGTTGGCCATGCACGAATATTGATATTAAGCTAGAGTGGATAATGGGCTGTGGTTGGCTGACTTCATCATATGTATTAGTTATAGAAGCAACATCAAAAACCTTTGAGGATGACTTTGACTGTGATTTTATTCCATGTGACTGTGCATTCATTTGAGTCGGTCATGTTTATTGAACATGTCAAAGAGCCATAGTTTGATTGGCTGAGCAGCTGTACTTAGCTAAGCATGAAGAGACATGCACCTGCATCTAGAGGGTTATGTGTGTGTTTGTGAGAGCAGGTGGCAGCTCGCAGTAGGACAGACATGATACAGGACATTACCCCTTATACAACCACTACCATTAAAGTCTGTATAAAATAAAGCATTTTAACTACGGCACTAAACGGTATGTATTCCCACATCAGTCGGTTTGACTATGGTTGACTTATTCATGTTTTGCATACTAAAATAGTTTTTGTTTTTCATCCTGTAAAACGTATTAAGAATGATATTTTAGTAGAATTTGTATGATTAGTTGAAATAGAAAAAATATATACTGTATTGAGATGGAACTTGGAGGTTGCTGTGTGTGATAGCAGAGTGACTATTGTAAAAAAGGAATGCTAATCGCTATTATAAACAGGGTACAGATTTCATATAAAAGATGGTGTAATGATGACTCATATGAAGATACTGCAAACACTCATCAACTGTTTGACCCCAGAAAAACTTCATTAGTGTTTCTTTTATGCAAATAAGACCTTCAACACAGGGTCCTCTGTTGCATTTGGCACCACTAATATTGACGTTGTTTTCCATTTTAAACTCCATGGGTAGGATATTTCTTATTATCTAAGTCAGCCAAAACTATTAAGATATTAGGCAATGCATTCATTTTCAACCTATGTCTAACTTCTTGTATATTGACTTCTCATATCTACTTATCCAATCTAAAGTCCTCTTTGTTTACTTTTTCTTTGTATCATAAATAAATAGCAGTTTAGCACAAAGCTGTCTGGCGTACTTACCTAGTGTAACGTAACCACTGCAGCTCCTCTCGCTGTTCTCTCACTCCCACTATCATTTGGTGCTAATTGGTGAAAGTGTGGTCTTCCTGTCTTGGCCTGGGTTCACAACACCTCACTAACATGTTATTTTTGTTGTTTGCAAGTTCGACTTATGTAGCTGCGTTATGTAAGTGCATTATTCCTTGCATTCACACATTTCCATCTTTCAAAGTACAGCTAAAACAAGTCAAGGTCTAAGAAACAATTATTTTCATCCACTAGAGAAATAAACAGCTACAATCCAGTGCTCTGCTTTGTTCCCCAAAGGATCTTCTCTCTGCAAGAACATGCTCATTATAGGCTTTTCTCTTTTGTCTTTGAATGTTGAAGGACAATTGCATTTTTGACCACATTGACTCATTCGAGTATTCAGGAAATGTGTTTGTACAGTGAGCACATTTCATAATATGTTGTGTTACCTTGACTGACTTGAATTGGTTGGTTAAATATAAATATCATGATTTTGACAGCACTATGTTGTACGTCAATGTTTCTATGTTGGCCTGTTGGTTAAAGGTCTGTACACAAAAACATTTCTGTACAAACCTTTAAACATACAAAAAAGTTATTATTGTTTTTGTCTTTGAGCACAGATAAAGGAACTGAGTTTGTAAAATGTGGTCCATGTGGAATATGAGTCTCGGAACACATCTGTTTGAAATAAATGTTGGCAGCTTTTCTTCAGCAGGGAAAGGGAAGAGTGTCAGAGTTGATTGAAAGGTCAATCCTTTATATAAAGCTTTTTAGCACAATGGAATTGTTTGAATGGCGACAGTAGCTCAGTTGGTAGAGCATTGGTCTGTTGGTTCGAGCCCACGGAAAGACCTACTTCATGACTCCCACTGATGATAGCTGTCGTTGTGTCCTTGGGCAAGACACTTAACCCCACCTTGCCCGAAGCCCCCGCTGAAAGATCTCAGCTCCTGTGGACTCACCACCTGCAGGAGAATCAGTGAGGGGCTGGTGCCAAGTGAACTGGGTGCAGCTCTGACTGCCACCCCCCCGACCCAGAAATGGATTAAGGGGAAGAAGATGGATGAATGGATGGATGGATGGAATTGTTTGAATTAAAACATGCTCATCAAGCCTCGTCCAGACTTATCCAATCTAGAAACTGTGGCATGAGTCAAATAGTGACTCAAAGGGCTCATATTGGCCTTAAATGCAAACTGTGCTGAAGAAAAGAAAATTGTTGTCAAATAAAACTCAAATTGAATGATGCTAAGACCGACTGCACTGAGCTTCATATGCTGCTGCTTTAGCCATTCCAGCACACTTAAAGCACCAGCAAGGATGGAGACAAATGAATGAACAGTTTGGATCATAAGGGGTTAACAAAACAACAGTTTGTGTAAGCTCTCAGACAGTTATGCAGTAATGAAATTTACAAATGATTTTCTTTAAAAATCGATCATTTTATTTAAGTGTGTTTATTAGAGCATCTAGAAGATACAAAATCAATGATAATGGTATATATTGTTTATGTAATCTATGTTGAACCAATCTGTACTAGCCAGTCAAAGTCAGTTTTGTCCAGTGGGAAATCCTTCTCAAACGTCACTCTTCTCATAGCACTTATATTGACTTCTGTAATTGACTGATGAGCTGTTGACTCTTTAAGGTGCTGTTGTTGGTAATCAGGTAAAGAGGCGGAGGGGAAGTCAGCCCTGTCTTCTCCAATATTTCAAAGTGTGGCCTTTATTAGCGGTTGAATAAATGATTGTGTGCATGTGTGAATCTGTGTGTAATGACATACGACAATGCCACAAATATTGAAGGTTTTTTTTGTTAACGCTCTCGGTCGCTCTTGGAAAATACAAAACAACAGCTGCCTTCAAGACATCTCTATAGCATCCAAAAGAAACCTTTTTATTTTTGGTCCAATCCCGGGCTCACCGTGCTCCATTCTTCACACTGGTTGTATCTCCCCTCTGCTACCTCCGTCTTGTCAGTTAACGTTTGAACCATTTTTTACTCCCTTGCCATTATTGTTATAGATTTGGCAGCAGCAACAGAGCTAACCACATTGTTCTTATCTTATGTTGAATTCAAAACTTGGTTGGTCCAGGCTCCAGGTTTCGGCACAGATTAATGGCCCCTGCGTTTGATTTTTCTAACACATTCACAAAAATTAATAAGTTATATAAGCTGTGGACATATTGGATACATGTGCACTAAAAACTACAGTGCAGAATTAGCATCTTCTAAACACTGGCGTTTTAATTGGCTTTACCAAAGACCTGATGTGTGACAGTGACTAAAGGTTATTTTTATTCGCTCAAGGCAATCACTTTGGTGTTTGAGAAAGCAGTTGAATATTTGAATCACAACCTTGGTGTCAGTCAAAGAGCAACACACTTCCGCTGTAAATTATTCAGTAAAATTACATATTCAGGGGTTTATTGTTAAAGTAAGTGTGTGTGTGTGTGCGCCAAACACTTTATCAGGAGGTGAAACCAAACTATTTAAATTGCACCTACTATTTTCCTCTGCTTCCCTGACCCTATCCCTTCGCTTCATCTGTGACACAGGCATAGTGGACATTTTATGTGAAAAAGACGTCATTTTATTTTCTACCTTTAGACTCTGAAGAATTCACTTTCAAAATTGTGACTCTGAGCCAATAGAAAGGATTTTGGTAAAACAGTATGGGCAGAAATAGCGAGTAGTAAGTAAAAGCAAAAATGTAAACTAACAAAGAAAGCAGGAATTTTACTCTACATATTTTTCTTTCACTTTATTATGAGAAGATCAAAGTCAGGTCACAAAAAAATGAGATCAGTTAATCATTCACATAAAAGTTTTCACTCTTAACTCAGCCTTCAACCACAGCGCTCCAGATCTCGAGCTCGGCTTAGGTCAGGACCTTGGATAGAGCTTTTTTATCTGTGTTTGAAATACTGGCTGATGGAGAAAACCAAAACAGGAAAAAAAAATCAGGAATTGAATCCCTCGTGCCCCTCAGGCTGTGAGGCGTGAGGGTAAATCACTCACCAGTCAAACGTTTCACCAAGACCCATGAACGAGAAAACAAAATAGCAACTGGACCTCAGTAATTCCAAAACACACACACAGAGCACACCCTAGTTCTTGTCTGGGAATTCGGTCGTTTCAGATTTGATTGCAGTTGAAAAAAGATATCCATAGAATGTAAATGTTTTGCTACACTAGATAATCAATGTTCGCTCTAATTTGTCATGGGTCTGAGCAAAAACACAAACTCCCTGAGCAGCCCCTTAGAGCACTGTCCGCAAGAGATTTCTGTCCAAAACCATGACATGTCCATACACCTGCTGCGACCCCATTCACTAAAGCTACTTCAGCTTCAACAAACAATTTGGATCCGGTCAAATCATTGAATCATCATCATTATTATTAAGATGATTCCAATGCTTTAACATCAGCTCCTCCTCCTTATTTACCAGTGCTTTAGTATTGACATTGCAAACGTCGAAATATTTACTTGTCCTACAGATATATTGGCTGCTGTGTTTATTTCGGTAAGATCTTATCATGACTTTCACTGGAAGTATTTGTCTTGAGAAATTTGGCCTCAACCCAGCCTAGACCCATAAGCATTCCTGTAAGTTCACTATAATATTAGATGGCAGTAGGATTTTGGTTTAGTTTGTTGATGACTGGATACAGTGAAATATGCACATAAGAAGTGTACCAAACCACATAGTATGCAGTTTTTTATTAGTATTGAATGGTAATGCAAGAAATAATTGCCGAGAATGACCGTAAAGCTCAAAAGATATGTTAATTTGTTTATACATTTGAAAGTGATGTTGTAATTTTATTTATCAAAACATTTGGGATGACATGCTAGTGAGGCAAAAGAATTATCAAGACTTGTCAGTATATAATTTCTATCTGAGCTGCTTTTATACAACATGATAAAAACATTTGAAAATATTGTAAATCATAGATGCAAAATTCAATCTGGATAGCTTTCCTTTCAAATAAAGATTAAAGATTTGATTATAGTTGTGTACTTTGGCTGAGGAGATTCCAAAAGTCCAATGATCTCATCCTTCAGCTCTGTCTCTGCACTTCAAACCAGTTGTATCCTGAACAATGCCTCACTGCAGGGACAGAAAGTAAATATTTCATTCTCCAGAAGCCAAGTATATCCTGCAGTGCTCCTTCTCCAAACACATTATTCATTTATTTGAAACCCCACCAAGGCTCCCTCTATCTTATATTAAATGCACCTCTGTAGGCACTGCATATCCTATACCGCTTTATAATGTCTCCTTGTAACATTTTGCATGCTAGATCACTCTTGTCTTTTACGCACAAAACGTGAATCATTAATCTGAGAGTGGGTAGACGACAAATGTTGCACCGTGTGTATTTGGTGAAATATTACTGATCTTTTCACGCAGTTTGCTGACATTTTTCAGCCTCGGCGTGTTTACCTTTTGCTCAAGACATGCAGTAATTTCTCCCTGGCTGCGGCTACATACATAAATGAATAATTTGCACCAGCGCACTCAGACTGTACATCGGCTCAATTGCGAGCGTTTTCCTGTAGATCTCATACATCATGCGTCTTTGTAAGAACACACATCTTTAAGATCCATTTCTGGGCTCACACTAAACGATTTGTGGGCTATGGCCGTGGCTTGTGAAGAAATATGAAAATACAGAAAGTAATGTTCTCTTAGTTTTGTGTAGGTATAATAAATAATACCCAAACATGAACGCCTAATGCTGATGAAAGTATTGTTTGCAGAATGAATTTTACAAATAAGGAAGTTCTTAACAAACTGTATGGATACTGTTGGCATTTGAAGTACGTATACTGTAGCTGTAATAGTACTGACATGTCCTCTCATCTGTAAATAGTAAATAATGCTATCATTCACAATGGTGGACTGAAGCTACAGCTGCCCTGGGGCACACTGACAGAAGGGAGGCAACCAGCACCAACTATTCATGCACACACCCGACTCATTCTTGGCAATGCGAGTGAAGTGTCTTGCCAAAGAACACAACCACAGTTTGGCAGCCCTGGTACCTGGTTGTCCTGGACCTGTTCGTGTTTGTGTTCTTTTTCTAAACTGAAAACATTCAAATACAAACTGTATATGCAGAATTCTTCCCTTTAGATCCATAAATAGTGAATCATATTTTAGTAACTCTGTAGCCTGTGCTCTAGTGTTCACCGTCACCTTTGTTTTTGCAGCTCTGCAGAGGACTGGTTTTGTGAGTGCCCCCCGCAGTATACAGGGCGTCTGTGTCAGCTGAGCGCGTGTGAACACAGTCCATGTGCTCACGGAGCGACCTGCATCCCCACATCTGCTCTGGAAGCAGTGTGCCTCTGCCCCTACGGACGAGAAGGGCTTCTGTGTGACCAGGGTGAGTGCGACAAAGGGAAAAGCGGGATTTAATCTCTTCTTCGCAAACAGTTGGTGAGAAAGGCCTGGAGCAGCTGGTAAAATGAGGCTCTGTTTTACATTGGAGGTTTTAATGAAACTAAAAGATGCTGACAAGACAGAAATGTCCTCCTCCAGTTGGAGAATAAGATAATCGCTGCAAAGCTCGCACTGCTGAGCGCTCCAAAAAGTCTGTTAGATTCATTTTAGTAAATTCAATCATAATGAACTTCCTTAAATGTGTTTTTATCTTCTATTTTGTTTGCAATTATGATCATTGCGTTGCTTCATGTAAAAATGATCTCCAGGTCATTTACTCAAACAGCCCAACAGTTTCTGAGCAACAAGATTTCATTAGAAGAGTGATTAGATTGCTTTCCTGTAGCATTTATGTTGTAAAAAACAAATAAAGGTTAAGATTATACTGTGGTAATGCTTCTGAAACGACTGAAACCCCACTGTCTCTCTTGCCCTTTTGGTTGTACTCTAAAATTGACCTTCCTCTTTCAACTATTAAAAGAAAAAACTGTGAGCCTAATTAAATGGGTGTGTTCTCAGCAAAGTGTCAATTAAAGTATCTGGACTTTAAAAGGTTATAACTCAAAAACTAAAATTACTATCATTGATTCGAAAAAAAAAAAAATTCAAACAAAGATACATCAAAGAGCTTGTGTGGATTAAATCAAAAGGAAAAAATGACAAAATGACTGATTTGATTGTTCTGCTGTGACGCCAGTGACGTAGAAATAAAGGTCATCAGTGACAAAGCGCCAGATGAACTCCCTCAAGAGTAACATGACTAACACAACATAAGTAAATTAAAAAAGAATCTTTAAAAAAGAAAAAAAACAATACAAATTTAAATGACCCTTGAAAAATGTGTAATGACGTGATGGTTTTCCCTGAATCTTACTCTAAAAATGTAACCCGAGGAAAGAAAATATGGTCTGGTTTCATATTTAATTGGTTCACTGTACGTTCACTTTGTTTTTACTCTGCTTTTACAACAAAAAAAACTATTCATCAAATAAGGACATCTGAAATAATGTAAAATAAAACATTCACATATGCGCTATACAAATAAACCTTACTTACATAGTTCATTTTGTCAAAAGAATCGTGTCCGTTACACGAATAAACACAAATAAACAGATAAATCAAACCCATCCTATGTCTTCTGAATATTCAAATCTAACTTTTGTACCCTTTAGTGTGAACAAGCCCATTTCACATAACTAAAGTAACTAAACCACCCAAAAACTGTCGCCTCCTAACCACTTCTAAAATACAACTAGAAATTTAGAAATAAATAATAAAATGCTTAGACAGAAAAGTTCCAGACATTGTGCTCTTTAAAAATACATGAATATATGTATTATTTATTTCTCTGGATGTGGGAAAGCTCAGCACACTGTCTTTCACTGCGCTCTTTGCAACACACACACACACACACACACACACACACACACACACACAGCAGGGGGTGTGGCCCAGAACGACCCATCAGCATGAAACTGACATTTAAAACACCAAGTGAGATCAGGTCAAAGCTGTTCTAACTTATTCACGTCTAAAGTGAAGTATTTGACCCCTCGCCCCCATTTTGCTTTCACTTTAATTAGCCACATTTTTTCCCTACTCTCTCTAAATGCATCTGAGCAGAACATATCTTTCCTTGCATAAAGCAGCTAATGTGTAGCAGTGCTCAAGTTCTTTTATTTGTGTAAAATTATCAATGTTTTTTATCCACCAGCCATTTCAAACCTGGACTCTTTTCTCTGTGTGGCTTGAAAACGTCTTTGTAATCTGTAAAGAATATCTACTATACAGATCTGGCTCTATGCAAAATAATCTATTAACAGCTTCTTATGAAACGTCCACTTTAAGATGTAATTTTGACGTTTTATATTTTCTCTACTTTTCAAAGCACTCGAAGCACTTCACATCAACAAACTGTTCAGCCATTCACAGACACATCCACCAGTGTACGCAGACCCTCGGGGCGATGCAGCTTTAGTGTCTTTCCCAGGGATACACAGCAGCGTGCACCAACGGGAGCGGCTGGTTGAGTGGTCAGACGATCCGACCACGATCCTGCTCCTACACTAGCCTTCATTTTATTGGAAAATAGTTTAACATCCATATTCTGTCTTAACTTTGGATACGCAGTTACAAGTTTATGTCTGTTTGTAGAAAAGACTATTTTAGTTCTGAACTTTGGGTAACCCACACTGTTGCAGGTATTTCCAACTCCAGAAATGTGTTCCTTCCCTTCTGTTCAGGTCGAGCAGCAAAGATGGCTCCTTATACATGCACTTGTTGTCATATTGCATTTCACAACTCGGTGCAATGTGTTCCCGAAAGTACTTTTTGTGTTTGTTTTTTTTCTGTTTGGCGAAGCCCATTTGTTCACACCTTGTTACACAAAGCCTTTGCAAACCAACACTGTCCATGCTGTGTTACAATATCTGACAACTGGCACGGAAATCCATAGTGAGATAGATGAGATGGCTGAATTTGCACCATCCTGGTTTAGATTCATGTACGACCACAAAACAAATCTTCACAAAGGTTGTATTTTGAAGTTGTTGTTTTCACACGTTTCCTTATACACGCAGAATGTGCTAAAAGTACAAACCGACTGGCTGCAAGGTTTGAAGGTCTTGACATAATTTTTACAACGAAGCCTCAGTAAAGCACAGATGTTCAGATGCAGACTTTATTTGCCATTTGCAGTAACCACATTGGAATAAGGAAAGGCAAGGCAAGGTTTTATTTGTATAGCACAATTAACAAAGACAACTCAAAGCGTTGAAAAACACACCAGAGCTCCACGGCACCATGTCTCTGCACCATGTCGTCTTGCTGTGAGTTTGTAATATAGCATACAATGTTGGGAAGAAGGCTTAAGGGGTTCTTTTAATAAGACAAAGAGAGTAAAATAGCTAGTACTGCTTCAATTGCGAATCCATCCAAGAATATCCCTTTGGAGATGTTGCTTATAATCTTGCATTTATTCAGCGAAATGTGTGTTATTTCCTCAGAAAACATTGTTCCTTTTGTCTCGTTTCGCAAAAAGGAGTCCACCTCTAGTTTGTGACTTCCTGTTACTTTAAATGGGAATAAAAATAGTTGTGATTCATAGGAAATGTCGTTGAAGAAAATGTCCAAATGTTTTCCTAGATAATTATTTGATAGTGATTAGGTTCATAAACGTGCCGTATTCTTATAATGCCTGAATTTGTATGTACTTTCTACTGGCCAACATCATACTTATGCAGAAGGGCCCTGTTCCTTCTGGGAATTAAACTCAGGTCCATTTTTCTGAGAAGCGATAGTGCTAGAACCCAGGCTGCCAGTTTATATTAACCGACAAGGAAGATGTTGAACTTTGTGATCATGTGAATTTGCTCAGGAATTACAGAAATTAGCTATAAACTGAGTACAAGTCAGTTACCATAGTTACCAGGACAAAAATTGCTTCCTGCTGCTCTCCACCACAATTTTAAACTATTCGCTTTTTACAATGTTGTGTTGTCACATGAACGCAACCTATTATTGTACATGTACATAATTTATTTTGCACAGAAATGGCTCTATAGTACATTGAATTATTATCATCAGATTTGAAAAGCATGTTTTTGTGAGGGGAAGAAAAACATTTGAAGCTCACTAGAATACATAGGAAAGCTGTATATATGTTTTTTCCGATTATTTAGAGACAATATTGTGCAGCACTGTGGATGATAGCACAAGCATCTCTTAATAATTTAGCAGCCAAACACGGATGAGGGCAGTTGCGCAGAGAATCTCATACCCCTTTTAGCTGATGCCTGGGGCTGCGCTACATGCGAGGTATTTCTCTGAACTGCGTGACGTGCATGTGCGCTTGTATCCCCACTGCCTTTAAAAACAGGTGTGCTATTGTAAATCAGCGGTGGGAAATTTACATTATGTCCCTGGTGTAAAATCAAGAAGATGGCTCTGCTTAGACAGAATACAACGGAGGGCATTACTGAAGCAACCATGCGTGCTGCATAAGTAAAGTTGAGGTTGTAATTGAATCTTGCTACCCTGGTGATTGTTGGGTAAAAAGCAACGTGAGCCTGCCAAAAGAGTCCTTCCCTAACCAGCTTCTAATGAAAATAAAAATGACTGAAGAGGTGATGGTATTTGAAAACAGGTCATCATCTAAAATCATTCACACCAAAAAAATATTGCATCAACATCTAGTGTTGGCTGTGTAGCACTACTGCCATCTACTGGTAGCTTTTTACTCCGATGCCATTTAGTCTAAATTGAGGCCACAAAAGCGTATGAAAACATAGTTGAGAGAAATTAGTATTAGGGTAATCTTACTTTTTTCCTCCTTCTTTGGGGGTTTTATCATCTCTTATTTGGGGCTTTCTCATGTTTGTCTTCATTCCTCATATGATTGCTTACCGTACATATAGTATACACGTTCATACATGTATACATACATAAGGGACATTATACAGAATTCACCATGTGCCAATCCACATCACCTCATGTACATCATTTACTTTAACAGATACAGTTGAAGAATAATACTAGTTTTAGTCCTACTCAGTTTGGTTTAAACATTTCAATGAATGTGGGGATGTGTGGGCTGAGGCTCCAACATGAATTGTGATGATATAATGAAAAAAATGGAAGGAGCAATTTCAGTTACACTACGCGTTTCGACAAAAGTCTTTGTCAGGGAAGTGAGTCATACATTGTAGTGTATCTAATTTAAATCTGTATATATATATATATATATAAGTCAATGTTTTGTCTGAATGAAAAAGATTGGCTTGAGTAGAGAACATGTACACGGCTTGTTTGAATAGATTTGAACGAGTCAGTTATGGTATGCTACATTGTACACCTCTTTACTTTGCAACAGGAAGTAGGTTATGTATCAATATGTGGTCTTTGAATCAAGTTGGCAAAGAACATTTATTTGTAAAGAACAATTCACAGAGCAAGTCGAAGTGATTTACAAAGGAAGACGAGAAAGATGATAAAGCATACAGGTGAACACCAATGTGACACCATTATATGATACAATATGTCACAGTTGAAAATGGACTGTAGGCCATAATCATCAAAATTCTAACATAAAGTTTCAGCAAATGTCACTTTGTATGTAATGAGTTTGTTCTCTTAAACTGGTTTCACTTAAAGTTGAAATAAATTAACAAAATATTGAAATATTGATCAAAATTCTAATATTCTGAGTTTCACCTGTAAAACCGCAGGACTTTTCATTCCACGAAGAAATGATTAGTACCACCATATAGTTGCATGTATTTCCTCACCTCTCTGAAGTGACCTCAGAGTATCTCTAATAGAAAACTCTTTTCCTTTTTGTCTCCTACAGTTGTCAACATAACGCGCCCCAGATTCAGCGGCAATGACGAGTTTGGATACACCTCCTTCATGGCCTATAGCTTCCTTCCCAGTCTGGCTTTCTTCTACGAGTTCAAACTGGAGTTCATTCTGGCCAATAATTCATCTGCCGTGAAAGACAACCTGATCCTTTATGCTGGATATAAAGGACAAGGTCAGTGCACTCAACCGCAATTTAAATTCCTCTGCTTGGGTTTAAGGTGAGATGCAGCTGGAGATGACTCCCCAGTGGAATTATAGTTGTCAAACTTCATCAAAGTACCCTAAAGAAATGCCACGCCAGTGTGCCCTGCTCACCGTATGCTAATGTGCTGTCTAATAGATTTTCACTGTACTTTTTGATCAGCTAATCAAAAGAGTACTTTTATATAGGATTTTCTCTATCAAGGAGATTTTGGCAGATTATGGAATAAAGAAGAAGTACTCAAACTATGTGCTCACAAACAATTCAAGACAATATATAATAGTTCTACTGCTATAATGTATGTTTACTTTGATATGCATTGTAATTTGTCTACCTACTGTGACACACAACTGTTCTTACAATAAATTGATTAAAAGAAGTTGAGTAAAATAGCTAGCCACATCTGGATAACGAGGATTCTTTCTGCACTGGACCACTTATCATTTAGCCCTTTTAGTCTGAAAAAGGAATGAGTGCTAATTGCATTAATCAGATGGAGAAAGGCAGGTGCACAGCAGAGTTATCTGCTGCTGTCACATCCAATTAAAATCTTCTTTCTACTGGAGATGTTTTAGTCACAGGTAGCCATGTGTTGGCGTCACAAGCATGCATCATCAAAAGATGGAAATGCATTCGCTCGTCTTATGGATCTCCGGAGCTGGCTTCCTCCTCCGAGTATAATTCATCAAGGTGCAAGGAAAGCAAAACAAGAGCGATATGAATAATGAAATGCGTGTCGGCCAAGATTGTAGAAATAGTGCAAATTCAAAGAGAACATGTTTAGCGAGACATTGAACACTTTGCATGATAATTACTGCAATGAAGCGACAACTTTGATCAGTGTCATTACAGTAGCGTGATTAAGGTATACAAACTGCATGAAAAATGAGTTGTTTGTTCCAGTAGGCGTGACTAATGTATGTAGACGAGGAGATCGTGTTTAATTATGTATACTGTCCCAGGTAACCACGGCGATGACTTCCTGGCCCTGGGGATCAAGAGCGGCAGAGTTGTGCATAGATTTAACCTGGGTTCTGGAGTGGCCACCATCGTCAGCGACAGACTGGACCAGAGCCTGCCCGTTCACACTGTGATGTTTGGCAGGGCAAAAAGGATCGGCTGGCTCAAGGTGGGGCACTTTTTATTAGATTGTTTGGAGTAATGGTAAACCAAAGTAAAAGAAATATAAAAAATGTCCATGATGGTGCAATCAAAAAGCCCCTTCTGCCCCTTCTTGTATTAAAACCAGAAAACCTCTAATGCACTTTTTACGATAGAGGACACCTGCTTGTATCTTTGGAGATGTCCTTTTACTTTTCCTGCAGAGTAAAGTATACATTTGTAGCTAAAATATATATCTTGCAACCCGCTCCATTCAAGCAAGCAGGAATATGTGATCGTCTCCAGAAGGTGTTGCTGCTATAAACTAACCTTTCAACTACAAAGAAATGTATTCATGTAATCAAATTTATGCAAGACTAGTTCCTGGCTCCAAAAACAGTTTGCTTCAGTTTTTCATGTGCATGTGTGTTTGGCCTCTGTTGCATCTTTAGATCAGCTTTTTCAAACAGAAAAGTGAAAAAGGAAGGACCACCCTTATTCAACCATTCAGCTCTTAGACTCAGAAGAAATATAATAATCGCTTTAATTGGTAATAAATATAGTATAAACATTACAGCATCCTCACTAGTCTATATCTAGAGATTATTTAGATTATCTAGTGGGACCATCGCTTGTATTTAATTTTGAAAGATGTAGGTCCCTTTTACTCATCACTTTGTATTTGGATGGGCACAGATAAGTAGATCATGCTTTCATTTTGTTCCTCTAACATTGTTCCCTTATCAGAACAGATCTGGAGTTGTTTTAGATGCATCTATGCTAATATTAGGAACTCTTGGCACAAACAAGCTATAAGCTTCTGTCTCCTATAATAGTATGATGTCATTGTAACACTGATGTCATACCGTGTAGATTTTATTGTCCATATATTAGTTTTGGCAAAGCATTAGTTTTAACTGGCTGTGTTTGCAGGAAGATAGTGTTGTTTATCCTTGATACTTGTTCCACCATATATTTTCTGCTTAAGATGTTATTTCATATTCCATAACAACAAATGACAAAGTAACACTGCGTAAAACTTAGAAATTACAATGAACATTTGCGGTGCTTTCATACAGATAAGCTGTATCTATAAACTTTGCATAGGCTTTGTTAAAGTGTCCTTTTTCACAAAGAGATGAGATGTTGTGAATAATAGATTTAGATAAATAATGATGGCACTTAGTTGTACCAAACCTTACATAGCAGCTGTATAATCCCTCAGAATAATCCCTAACTCTCCCCACAACGCCTATTGGATCAACCGTGCATCAGTATCGACATGACTCCGCAGGTTGACGGACAGCGGAACCGGACCGGCTCGTCGCGGGGCCCCCTGGTGGGACTGAATGTTTTCAATCAGCTCTTTGTGGGCGGGTATAATGAGTACACCCCTGAACTGCTGCCGCTTGGCTCCAAGTTCCGTCATGGCTTTCAAGGTAAGACCCGCTACAGCTTCATTACTGCACAGACAGGACTTTTTGTTGGAGTAGGAGCAGTGGAGCTTGGACTTTCTCCCGGGATCTTTGTCTTTGTGTAAGCACTAGAAAGTGAGGGGGGCAATGAAAGAGAGACACGGGTCTGGGAGAGGTGCCGAGCTGAAATAGCTTTGAGGTTGATTGTATCTTCATTCCTCTTGGCTTTTTTCATTATGGTGTTCAGTGTGTAGTGATGATTGGCATATTGATTTCACTTGGCCAGTAAGGTTTTACAGCTTTTAAGATCATGGTGTGACGTGATGTACATTATAACCAGCTTCAAATGGATTGTGCATTCTGATAACTTCAATAACAATTTCAGCTTTGTGTCTTGCTTGTTTTCCAGCTTTCTTTCTATTACTTTCTATTCTACTAAAGTGAAAGTCAATTGTCAACAAAACATGAAAGCCACATCTATCACAGAGGCTGGCATATGTTGATTTGCTTTTGCTGTAATACTGTTTGGAAATATTTCCGTTTTAAAATATGCACTTACGGCTGGAAAAGACAGAAACCAATGAACACAAGATTCTGTAAGCCAGATCTGTGAAAAACAATCATTATAATCCATGAGCGATTATCGGGTACTGTAGCAAAGGTGTATCTATGTCTACAGTTAACTTGGTCAGAACTCTACTTTTGACTTACTTGCACTGAGAGCCATGGCAATATAGAGGATTCTGATTCTTTTTTTTGAATTAACCCATGTAATAAGTAATCATACTTATATTGCGCTTTTCACTGACAGTGTCACAATTTCAATTGATGTGGGCATTTTCTCCTGCCACACAGTGATGGGAGCACACGTGCCGAAACTATTGTACTTGTTTTCAAGATAAGATAAGATAAAATTTCAATGTCATCGATGAGCACATCACAGCAGAGAGGAAATAGGAAATAAGAACTTTCAGGTCACACATCAAGATAATAGATAATAAAATGAAAATAATAAAATGTTAAGTGATATGGTAATAAAATAGATTAAGATAAAACTCTGGAGATATAGTTGCACTTGGTCCAGAGGTATTTACAGATGTGTATATTGTACTTCAGCAGCAGTGGTAGGGGAAACCAAAGCACACGAAGGAGAACTAGACAGACACAGGGAGAACACGCAAACTCCACTCAGAAAGGAGTTGGAATGGAACCCAGGACCTTCTCTTGAACCTTGTCATCAGCAGCATTATCTGTGCCTTCTGTCCAGTGACCTCACCATGTCGCAGCGATTCTACAGAAGCCCTATTGTGGTTACTAATGCGCAGGGCTGTATGGGCGAATCCCTCAGTAATGGGAAATGGCTATGAATATAATCATAAGTGTATTGAGCAGCTCCCTGGCTTAATAAAATGTCATGGCAAATCCATTGTAGGTGAGCAAGTGCTTTTCACATTAAGAATAATTCTGCTTGTTTGGTCAAGACAGAGCTTAGCAAATAGAGGCTCAGAAATCAAATTACCCACATACTAAAGTGTGGTTGGAGAGTGCCGCGGCCCCTTTTGGTGACCAGGCGACACCGGAGTCAGTGTAACCTTTTAGTTTGGATGTAATGAGAGCTCACGAGTGTCTAATCAGATCTGGGTGACCTTCCTGCAGCCCTAATCATGATGGCTGGCAGTGAGCGCACTGATAATGCACTTCACTCCCGGTTATCAACACATACACACTGGCCCCCGGAAGGATGGTGGAGCAGAGAGCAGGCCGGGAGGGAAGGGAAGACTGCACTGAGGCTGGAGAGAGGAGCGAGAGACGACTGGGTAGAGATGCCAAGGATGTGACAATGGTTTAGTTTTGTTTCACTGGAAATGTAGATTTAGTTAGAGCTTAAATCTAGTGAATAAGCAAATGGTGTATTACAAACGTATATTTCATGCAACTTGAAATGATAAAAATAAGATGCAAATAAACAAAAATAAATGGCTTGAAAAATGTTTGGACAAAGGAAACACTTTTTGTCTCCCACCCCTCTCCCTCTCTCGCAATCGTTGTACAACACACACACACACACACACACACATTCTGAACGCACCACTCTCCTTCTTCCATGCACTTCCACAATACTATTTTTATAAAGATATTTGGTATATCACTATATGTTTGCACAATATTTTATATCACTATATGTTTGCACAAAAAAGGACAAAACAATAATAGCATCTTCCTGTGGACCCACCACCTGCAGGAGGATCAATGAGGGGCTCGTGCTTTGAGCTGTGGGTGCTCCCCCCGACCCAGAAATAGACTAAGGAGAAGAAAATGACATGACACATGATAATGAATAGCATGACATGGATTAAGTTTTATCTTATCCTATTTATTTTTTCATTCCAGGTGAAAACATATATTTGTTACAGTCAATTA
>JAPMNZ010915193.1:0-10525 GCA_029875035.1 Pomatoschistus microps
CAATAATAATAATAGTACCACAAATACTTAACACACACATACTCACACACACACCACTCATGCCACACACTCACACAAGCTCTCACTATTATACAGTATAAGCTGTATAAGTTTGATTATTATTATCATTATCTCTCATCTCAGAACTGGCTTTTTGGGTTCTCTGTGATTCATTCTGAGGCGAAAGGTTCAACCATGGATTATTCTCAGGATGTGTGTGGTCTCCATGAGTCCAACCTTCTGCACTTCTGATGCATTTTCTTATGTTCTTTTAAAATCCTTTTTTGATGGTGCCAAGAGCACCTACAACCACTTTTGGCTTTGGTTCCCCACATCCTCCTGATCTTAGTCTCATGATCTTTGTACTGGCTGAGATTCTCCTTTTCTGTCACCATAACATTATCGTCATCAGACACAGCAAGACAGCATTTTTCCCTTTTAATATGGACAACTATATGAGGCCGATTGGTAGAAAAGGTAAGGTCTGTTTGTACCGGTTGTTTCTGGGACATCATCGTGCCATTACTCTGTCACATTACCATCAAGTTTCTTTCAGACAGACCAGTGATGAAGCATTGATGTGGCTGATCATATATGTCTCCTCTGCTTTTCTGCACATTCGACACTTGTTGTCAATGTGTTGCTTCAAGATTTTGTTCTGGTGGTATCAGAGAGTCCGCAAAAGAAGACTCTCTGTCTCTCTCCTTTCAACCCAGAGCTTCCCATCCAGGCAAGACTAGCCTCTTTATCAACAAATACAGAGTTATATTCATTATTATTTTATTTATAGAATTTAATACTATACCCCACAAGGGGAAGTTCAGGCGACCATCAGCAGCTGGTTCAGACGGATGTATAGTGTACATGCAAACTTAAATAGTATATCACTAACTAAAATGTCTAAAGTCCTAAAAGTAATATTTTTCTACTGGTAAAGCATATGTGCCTAATCATGCTTTTCAAAAAGATAAACACCTTTAAAATGTAGTAATGCATGAGGCCGGGAATCACTAAGGTACCATTGTTTAACCGAAAAAGGTAAAAAAAAGTTGATTTGGAGAACTTCTGCTACAGCTGCCAATTCCAGACCACTCTTTGCTGCAGAGTAATTGGAGGCTTTACCCCCCTCCACTCCTCCCCTCCACCCACTACCTTTCTAAAATCCATGTTGGGGAAAAAGATTAAATTAAACTTATGAAAAGCTTGACAAGTCTTGAATTGCCCGGCTTTATTTTTAGTGGGAATAAAAACATTATTAATTCTGAAGTCTTACTGAAAGAGATTACAGCCTGTGAAGAAAAGCTTTATATTTGAACGTGTCCTGAGAACGTACTGCTGCGTTTGCGCATTGTACTAATTCTAGTGAGAGAAAGGGATTAGAATATTAATCTGTGCCAAGAGTTTTAGAAACGTCAGAACACCCGGAACCCGCCTGAGACAAGTCCATACAGCCATTAAAAGGAGATATCAAACAGTGCACCCTGTTTGCATTTGGGGAACAGCACAAGTGGAGTCATTATTCCATCAAGATAAACATTTACATGAACAAAATCACTGTTTGTATAACATTTTAGGGGCTAATTGTGATTGAGTGCTTTGTTACTGAGAGAAGACAGAGCTGGCTGCAAGTACTGGCACAACAGAATGAACGTGAAATCGAGAGTTTGGTGTGCGTCGTTTTGGTCGGACTGAAGGTCAAAGAATATGTTGAAGCATTATTTGCATTGGAATTATCAAAGACTGTATATTAGGAGTGGACTGACCAAGTGCTGATGTCACCGTAGTGGCCAATTCATTTATTTGTCTTAGTAATTCTGACTGAGTTAGCTTTGCGCCGTAATTCGGGAAGACGTGTTGCTAAGGCAAGTTGGAGGAAATCCAGCAAATGAAGGCATCTGATTGGTCAATCCTTTTGGCTCATACCTGGATTTACAAAGACAATACTGAAATATGAAAACCATGATCATAGAGAGCATTAAATCAAACCTTTGCCCAATGATGGAAACTGAGCTAGAGGAGTTTACTTTTCTATGTAAGTCAATAGGATCCAGAGTGAGTTGGAGCAAAACTTCATGATCACTTCCCTTTTGGGTGAAATTGAGCTTAATATGTTATCTATATGCCGCCGATTACAGGTGTGTAAAAGTTATAGTAGTAAAGTAAAAGTTGCACAGATCATGTTTTTGAAGATTTGAACTGAGGGTTAATCTTTTTACAATGTGTGTATTGCGTTTATAATCAGTCCCAGTTTGAAACCATTAAAACAAGAGTACACTGTTCCACCAGTCAGTCATTGAATTCAGTTCAGTGAAGTTATGAGGACTGTTGTTTTTCTTCTGAAGTGAACCGAGGCCACTTGACCTGAACGTGCCCAACACTAATACCTCTTTTCCATTTGTAACCGGGTGGTTCCGCTAGTTCTCTTTATAACATTTCGGACCAAAACCATAAAGGACACAGGTAAGGAGCACAGATTTATTTCATTACATCATATTTAATTTAAGTTGTCATCTTAGTTTGCATCACAATAGGACATCAGTTAGCCGAAGCGTAGAGTCACAACTCTATATAGTCTCAATTGTGCAGGTAGACAAGGCAGCCGCGCTCCACCCGAACTCTCAACCCGCCTTCCCCAGCTACAGCCGGACAACGCTCTGACCCGGGGCAACGACGCTCGGTGAGGGACCATGACGGCTGCTCCACACCGTTCCCGGTAGGTAGCCAACTGGGCATACTCGCAGGCTGGAGATACATAGCAGGGCACAGCCACGCCGCGGACTACACAAACAAACAATTAACACTTAGGACTAGATTAATTTCATACAGTTATTTCGCATGACAATATTTACCATGGAGCAAAGGAATGACAGGGCCAACAAAACCGGCAGAACCAGGAAGTAGGCAATAGACAGACGTGACTATGAGCAGAGGCTTTTATACACGGCAGGCCGCCCCCTAGTGACCAAAACCAGGACAAATAAAAGCCCGCATTGTCACACATTTCATCTTCAAGTCTTCACATGCACATCCTCTGCACATGTTGAGATGTTGCTATATTTTCAGTTTGGAAAAATCAGCCGGTCCAACCTACAGTAGCTGGTCGCCAAAGTAGCAAACTCACTTTCTATACAGCGTCCTGGCTATAGTGGTGTTCTCCTTTGAATAACTGAGAGATTCTCTGCTGCCTAAAGAGTTAAAACCAACTGGTTTATTTGGATGTATTTCTCTGGACTGAGAAACAGAACACAGATGATTTTGGTTATATCTCGTCATCTGCACACAATTGTCACTGGTGCGTTCACTTTACAGCTCACTGCAGATATTTTATTCTTCCCATCACTATAAGCCACCTGCTAATAAATGTGCTGTAAATATTGACTTTCTGCACTAAAGTGGTTTTGCTTCAACATTTATAGCAAATCTGGCTTCTTTTATCACTTTATTTAAAAAACGCAGCACAAAATAATCATATTCTTATAAATCCTTCAGTCTGAGCTTTTGTAGATTCAATCCTCTCCGTCCAGTCATTCATCACAGAGTCTGGCTGTGCAAATATACCATCTTCATATATTCATATTTCACAACAATGTATTAGATTGACTGATATATGTACAGTATATAGTAGATGGCTTATAATGATGGGAAGAAATGGATAACTTTCAAATATTGGGAATGCAAAATGTGATTGGCCTTTAGACTTGTCTTATTGACCGTTAAACTAGATTCCACATTCCTTGGCCTAGATTTGTTATTTGTTTTTGTTTAGGTAGACCAAGTATAATTATAAAATGGAAAAGACCACTGTGGATCAGGATACAATATTAATCATGATATAAAGTGTGTGAACATGCATCAGAATGCTTATGGTCACTTAGAAATGTCCAAATGTTCAATCTCTAAGGACATATAGTAATTAAATGAATCAAAAACACATGAAATGAACATGATCCTGAATGATTTGTTTGAGTCACTGTATATCTATATTAACTACACATTTCGTTCACTAACGCAGGCTTCTACAGACTCTCTCCTTTCTGTTGTGTAAGAGTATCTCTCTGATCGGAAAAATCTGGAGACCCCCTGCTCCAGAAGGATCTGCCCCTGAAAGCGATCCCAGTGGAAACATGGTCTTACCAGAAGCTCGGCTCAGTCCACGCTAAACTTAATGGCTCTTTTTTGTCTCCGTCAAGTAAAAGGGCCTGTGCATCGCTGCTGAATCATTCACATCCAGATAAGAAAAATCAGCAAACCGGGTAAGCCAAGACTTTGTTGAGGCAGAATAGAGTCATACAGATACATCAAACATGCAAGAATCACACTAATAACAACAATACGCATGTAAAAGACTTTAGAAAACAATTTTATCTTGTTTAAAATCTGTGAATGATTTGTTCTATCTGCTTTAAATATAGTTCACAAACAGATGCCATTCTCTTCCATCACCTACACATGTCCACAACAAACAGTTCCACTTAGATCAAAGCAAAGTGGCTGACCTCTTTTGACTCTTGCCCGGTGGGTTTGAGCTGCAGTGAGTAGAGCACGTCCTTCCCCCCAACGAACAGCCGGTCCCTGTACTCGTCCAGAAGCACCGCGGACACCCAGAGCTGCCCCTGCTGTGCCTGATGACCACTGAAGACCAGCGAGCGGTTAGAGGACACCAGGTCTGTGGGAAGAAGAGGAGGAAATTATTTCAAAAACTCAATCTCAATCTCAATTACAAAAGACTGATCCAGAAGCGGCTAGCATAAAACCTAACCTCACTTCATTTGCCTTTATATCTTGGGTACCTAACCATGGGTACCTTTATCGTTCCATAAATGATTCAGATAGAAACAGTAAAATTGTTGATCGATTTTACAGTGTCAATTCTTTCCTGTTCTATGCATTTTTTAACCTTGTTTTGTTTATGTACTTGTCTCGTGCACACTGGGGACCTTTGCGGATGTATTCCAATGTGGTTTTACTGCAAACGGCAAATACATGAATATGAAGTCTGAATCCAAAATGTTGTGAACAAATCAGACAAATAGGCTGGCTTTGTCTTATTGCCAGAAAGAGCCCTGTGCGTCACTATTTGCAGCTTTGGGTGGAGACAGCTGATTGGCTGAGTGAGCGTGGTACTCTCTTTTTCACTTCTATTCCTGAAAAAGTGGATCTAAATCAGCGATAAAGGCCTAAAAAACGTATATGTGAAAACTAGTGATAGAAACAAACGGTGGGAGAGGGGTACATTTTTTTGTAGTTTTGTTGTTTGGTTCACCAACTTTATTTGAGTAATTTAGCGTCTAAATGTTGGAAGTGGAAGCAGCTCTCTTTGAACGGGTAAATGTACACATATTTTTGTTGCACACAATAAGTTCCATCCCCTTCAGTTCCATTTTCTGAGCTTAACTATTTAGTCTGTTTCATCTGACATTGCTCTTACATCTATGTAAAAAAATTTTCCATCATTTTGAGCAGATTGCAGACTGCATAGTTGCAATTACATGCAAACCCTGAGCAATAGAAGTGGAATGGACTGAACTGTGCTTCACCTCGGATGGTCGACCTCCTGTAGAGATTTGAACCATCACCGCGTCGTGCTGTGAGCTTCTGTCGTGAGAGCGGAGCCAGGTGCACCCCCCTCTCTTTGTTATTGATCCTTCTGATTCAGACCAGGACCGTGGGGGGAGCACCAGGCCTCCTCACAGTAGCACCCAACCATGTATTTTTGTTTCTAGAGCTATTGGTTTTGATGTTTTGGATTAGAGCATGAGTATGTCAGCTGAGCACTAGCCGGATTGGTAATCAACGGAGTGATTGAACTTCTAGACTATTTTTGTTTTTTACAATTTTGAAAGTTGGGGAAACCGGAGAACGTGCAAATGTGCAGTTAAACAAAAAGTGATTCAGAAACATCTTCTACTTATCACCAGGAGCTACAAACGGCAAAGTAAGTATCATATCTCTTTACCAGCACTATTCAAGAGTTTAATGGTCGAGGATTGTCTTTTGTTGTGAGGCAACATATTACCTCCTCGAGAACATAAGAACAAACTGTGAGTACAGGACATGGTTAGGTAAAGGTGCATCAGGAGCAGTGGGCGCTGTAGTGCAGAACTCGAGAACCCATCTCCAGATGATGCTCGGTTGGTCAGGGCTATCAGAGCAGAAGTATTCTACCAAAAAACATGCACACATGAATCTCGTGCACGCATGTTTTCAGTAGTAGGAGAAACCGGAGCAGACACGGGCAAATTGCAAATTCCACTCAGTTGTTCCAACTGGGATTTGAACCCAGGACCTTCTAGCTGTGAAACAAGAGTGCTATCTACTCAGCCACCATGTCACCATAGTTGAATTTGGCTCGTTATTGACTTTTAGAGCACCCTTCTCCTCAAGCCAGAATCTAAGTCTTCCATCTGAATACCATTCACCACATTCAAAGAGTTTACTCATGTACAATTGCTGCTGTGTTTGTTTCGCAATTTTTTTCACATTTGTGGCAAATTTCAGGCAAGAATCAAACACTGTCCCCTGTTACTTAAATGGGTTCATAATCTTTTCTTCCTGTGGATACTGCAGGCTTTTGGGAAATTTCTTCTAAAATCCACATTTCCCTCATCTTGGCCATGTTTAAGTCTATATGTTTTTCGTCACACCATTTAACAAATGTGGGTAATGCGTGACTGTAGTCTGCTCCTTGAAAGATGGACAGTCGGGCTGTAACATCTGACAATGTTTTAATAAACTACTTGTTTACAGACCTGCAGCTATCTTTTCATGTGGGGTTAAAAAGCAACGAAGGCAATACACAACCCTGATCGAGGCAATCCGATATTTTAAAACAATGGAACACTAGATCGTTTAGTAACTCTCTGGTTCGAGGTTTGGAAGCAGCGATATAAGCTGGTCCGTTTGAGTAAGTTGGAGTCACTTGAGCACAATCCATATTTCAATGATCGGATAATTGCGATGGCGCACCGGAGTTCGTTATTTCACTCTAAATGGAAGTGAATAATTGATGAGACAGATCATTATTACACAGATGTAACTGTTATTTCACCAGGAGCCTGGCAGATTGTGGCTTTTTGAATCAGGCCAAATTGAACATGTAAGAAGATCGCTGAGTTTATTTGTTGTAATCAGGAGAACAGAGGGGGTCTGTGTTGGGACAGGTGGAAACGCACTTATGACTAATCAGATCTGAGACCAGTCTGGCCATTCACCACCCTCTGTTCTTTCCACAGGATTATTAGCTAATATTTTCCAGCTATTCGCATTATTCACATGTTTTCAAGATATGGGAGCATTTAAGAATATGGAAGCATTCATCCTTTCAGCAGGATTATAACTCCATACTATATTTTAGTGTGGAGGAAGTCATTTCAGATCAGGGAAGTCATTGAAGCTAAACTAAAGCAGGGAGCTGTATGCGTGAGGTATATTTAAATTTTATTTTGTTATGTATTTTAAACAAAACGAAAAGTAAAAGGTAACACACCAAATAAAAAGGCTTTATCCATCCCACCCCGCCCAACCTAGCCTAGTCGTACCACACCATAGTACAAATTACATTTCCTACTAAGGTGTAACGGTAACGGTAGCTCCGTTAACAGGTGGGAGGGGTTAACTCCTTTTGCAGATTGAAACGATTGGATCTGAGTTTACCGTGACGTGTGTAATGCGCCCCTGAGTCGTTAGCATTTAGCATTTAGCCTAGCCATCTCCTTTGCCGCTAACGGAGCCCGTGGGGAGTACGCCACAATCTTTGCCAGCGATTACATTTGCTAAACATTCCTCTTGCTCCTGCTTCAATTTATTGATAGAACCATAACGAATATTTTACTATCGCATTCTTCGCCATTGCCAAACTACAACCTGCCCGTTCGACGCAAACTCTTGACGTCACCCAAAACTAGCTACAACACCCGCCTCCTGCACTCGCTGATTGGTTGGATGGAATTCTTCCGATTGTAATCGCTAACACAGGGACCAGACCCAGACGTACATGCAGGGAAATGATAATTGAGGTGCGTGTACGGAAGGCGAAGGCTAGGCTATACCCAACCCAACGCAACTCATACATTCACTCATTAACTGACTAATCTGTCAAACAAATATTAACTGATCTTAGTGTAGCCCGCATAATCATCATCATCATAATATTTCAAAGTTTATTTTTTAAAATTTCCAAAAATATTTTTCAACATGGACTCGCTCTGTGTGTTTGTATTTTCTTCAATGCCACAGTTTTTCAGAATCTTTTGCGCCCTGTCCTTGAAGGGGACCACCAGTTTTAAGCACAAGAAAGAACCCACTGAAGCAATCACTATTCTGTCGCACTTTCAGACTGGAAGAATTCAATTATTCAGTTTTAATCATTTCAGTTTTAGACTTCAGCAACTGGTGAAGTCTAAAACTGCACTGTCGTATAGTCTGCTCATATTGACCTGTCTCTGATGCTTCTACATTCCCTTTACCAGCGCCATCTGGGTTCATACTTCACCACCAAAGTCGCCAGGGGAATAGAGATTTTATATCTTCATTCATCTCCCTCCAAGTACTCGTTGCCCCTTTCCCTCGGGTCTATAAGCACCAAATAAAATATCTTCTCATATCAACATCTGGTCTGCCCTGTGTCCGTCCAGATTGAAATAAAAATGATTGGTTAACCAGATTCATATTGTTTGGTTTTACTGGCCATTTTTCAAATAATAAAAGAATATAAAACACGATCACTATCATTTTCTTCCCCTTTATAAATCCATTTCTGGGATTTCGGGGGGCCAATCAGAGCTGCCAACACAAGTCTCAAAAAGCACGATTTAAAAATGGAAAATGTCTGATCAAAAGGTGACAAACACCCAGAAATATTTGCAAACTTTGACTTAATTATAGATGCAAACAACAACTATAACCAATATACTGCTATTCAAGGCACATTAGGCGCATAATGAGAGTACAAATAAATGTCCTTCTGTTAATTATGAAGAACTTCACTTGCTCTTACAGTAGATCCCAAGCGAACCCATTAGCTCATGGCCAAACTGAAATAATGAGGGAAAACTTTCAAACTAATGCAAGAGAAATAACGAGGGAGCACAATGAGAGAGCGGCAGGGATGAAGGATGAATCTGTTTAACTGGAGATAAAGTCACGGGCAGAAACACACACACACACACACACACACACATAGACACGCACACGCTGCTCCTCAGTGACGCCTGATGGAGGTATTGAACCTGACACCAGCTGCATACTGTGGGATGAGAGCAGCTCCTGTGTCTGGGCCTCATTATTAGGACTGAGAAAAACTCACACGGAGCCAAATGTAGCCGTCAGAGCTGGTGTGGGTGAGGACTGAGGAGGCAAAGCTCTGTGCAATATGTGTCTGTGGATTAGGCCTGCATGATTCTGGCAAAAAATAGAGTTGAGATTTTTCCAGCAAACATTGGAGCAGTGATTTTTGATAAGTAAAATCAGTAAAACGGATTGTAGAGAACTAAACTAGAAAGAAGAAGAAGGTCCTTTATTCGTCCCACAATGGGGAAATTTCAGTTTGATGCATACACACATACATACAAATCAAGGCAAGCAGCGAACATCACTTCCGCGCTCCTCATAGGTAAAGTGGGTTTTAGTGTCTTGCCCAAGGACACAACGACAGCAGACATCAGTGGAGTCGGTGGAGAAGGTCTCGTGGTAGGCTCGAACCCCCAGCCTTCGGGCTCCGATGCCAATGCTCTACCAACTGAGCCACTGTCATCCTGAGGAAACATATTCTTTACACTGATATGGCTTTAGCTATCCATAAACTCTGGTCAATTATTTTCCCTACATGTTCGTCTGGCTCTGATCCCAGCAGCTGCAGTTACCTCCGTAGTATCCCATCCGACCAATCAGCGAGCGAGAGAGGCGGGTGTTGTAGGTATTAGCTGTAGCTTAATGGCAGCCAATGCAATAAGAAAGTAATCCGTTGTGGTTCTGCTCCAAATATTTAAAATAAATTGATCCCATGATAAAATCAATTGTATTTCATGTTCAAGAATACACGTTTCACCATATGACCTCATTGTATCATTTAAATCATAAATAACACATTTAAACAGAATCTGGATATTTCTTCTGCTCTTGAACCCCAAATGACAAAACCTAACTCAGACATTAAGCAAAACTGGGCCTGGTTAGTACTGTGATGGGAGACCAAAGAAAGATGCCTCAGCACGACAGCGGTGGCTCATAAAGAAAAAAACAGGTGTTGTGCCATTGAGCAACACACTTGTGCCTTGCCTTGTATGAACGTGGCGAGTGAGCGATCAGAGGTGGTTTGAAGCATGTGGCGTTTATCAGACTCACACGTCTTTAGCAGCTCTGCACCAGTCCGGCTCTTTCCACACAGCTCCTTAACCAGAGATATATGAGATGACCCTGGACCTTTGAGAAGTGACAAGAACGTTCTGTGGCCCGGAGTCTGACGTTCCTGTTTCCACGCCACACTTCTGTCAATCTGCACTGCTGGCTAGGGTTAATGTTTATTGCT
>JAPMNZ010915194.1:0-12452 GCA_029875035.1 Pomatoschistus microps
AATCTGTATTCATTTGTACAGTATGTTCAGTATTGTTCCTCTTGCTTTATATAAATAAGTATACACTTCTAACTGAGGAAATATAAGAAATATAAAATGCATGTACTTTATTGCAAACAATTAGTTTTAACATATAACAATAGTAAAAGAGCAGTGGGAAGGAGACATTTTTTTTTCTGTCTTTCTTTGTGAACTTCAAACACATGAAAAAAAGCATTACTCATAGTCACCAATCGACCCAAAATACAAATCTGACTGAGCTGACGATGGGGGGAAACTATTACAACAGTTTAAAAACTCATGAAGTCTATTTTCCAGGACACGTCTTCTTTCTAAAGCTGTGTTTTTCTGCATTGAACTTGCCCCTGCAGAGGAATCCAAGCCCCAGAAGCCCAGGCTGTCAGCACTTTCCTCTGAGTCTGGGTCAGAGCAGGTCCAGAGGCTGTGGCCCCATCGGTCAGTCCTTCAGAGACAAATGCATCAAACCTGAGGCTGTTCTCCTGCATCGACACGCCTCAGATCTGCTCTCATCGCACTGTGTTTAACATGTTTACTAAAGTGGACTTTTCTCTCCTCAGAAGTGGGAAAGATGGAGAGTTTGAGAGAAAGAGCCTAAAGGTGTGTGGACCTGTGGCCTGACCCCTGCAGAGAGAGCCTTGTCCATACTGAAGAAAGATTTTTTACAAAGGATTCAGAAGTTCAAGCTGAACTCTCAACAATATGTTTATAATTGTGCATCGGCCCTGTATTATATTACAAACCTCAAACAACTAGAGGTCCCATATGGACGGCACCTATTCGGATCAATGGAATTCTGAAACTTCATACAGTTCATCCATTTTCTAACCCTTAATCCATTTCTTAGTTCCGGCGGGTGGTTGTAATCAGACCAGCCCGGGCACAGGAGTATATAGATACAGTACTTACACACTAAAACTGGTTATTATAACAGAAATACACCAAAGCAGAATGGTAAATGCTAACTTCAGCAAGTAAACAGTGTGTTGATATGGTAACACGCACCTAAACTAGCACTCCAAACTGAGCTTGTTCTGAACCAGTCAAGGACCAGAACAGGACCAGCACCTTAGAAACATTTCTTTAACTGCCATAGAACGTTAGTTGCCAAATGACAAAAATGGGTACAGGTTACGTGGTTACAACTACTCACATTTCAAAGTAAAAGACATTCTATCGTCACCAACCCTGATGAAGAACGGTTACTACAAGGCCATAGTCTAGTATTGTTATTAGTGTCTGTAATGATGCATTTTACCACATTGTTTCTTTGGGGTACCTACCTTCTTTAGTTTTCTCCAACAGAATTAGTAAAAGTAGATAATTGTGAACAAATGAGACTGCATGATGTCTAATTAGAAAATACATTATCAAAACTTGTATTAGAAATTCCTGGTGAGGCGCTATTAGAAGCTTTTTGCTGAGAACTGAGCCAGAGTGGTCTTCTCACTTTTCTGTCTGGAAAAGTTGATCCAAATATGTGATTACTTATTTTAATTGTTAGTGGTTGGAAATGTAGGTCCCCCACTTTCAAGGGAATGTTTAATTACAAAAAGACAACATGAGCTCAAAAGGTTTGAGGAAATCTCACCTTTAGAAGCTTTACAATAACACAATCACAAGATTCACTGTTCTTTACTGACAAATGCAAAGGTTATTTAAAAGATTGCTGAAAAATGTGTCGCCATAATATCGGTTTCTGTGTAAAAGTTGCTGAAGTAGAAACAGCATGGAAGGTTACTTTGGCTAATAACATGTACAGTATATGACTTGACCTTTAAAAGCAGCATTCTTTGGGACCACAATGTTGCACTGTTTTCTACCCAGCATTAATTCAACATATAGCCAGGCAACTTTTTTATCATAGCAAAAATTTTAGTAAGTAAGCAAGTAAGTAATCTTTATTTATATACCGCCTTTCACAGACCAGAGTCACACAGCGGTTTACAATTGTGGGCACTCCACACCAGAGATGGGAGTGGGGTCGCCAGTGCAGGAGGCGCATGCCAGACCTATTGTACATGTTTTTAGTGGTAGGGGAAACCGGAGTACCCGGAGGAAACCTACGCAGACATGGGGAGAACATGCAAACTCCACTCAGAAAGGCCCTGTTCCGTCCACGTTTTTGAATGGTTTTCATAAGCTTAGAATTTGACATATAAATGTCTAAGAGGCTGGAGGACTCTACATGTCAATGCGCCATCTTGAAATACAGTGGTTGATAATGGACAAAAAGGAGTTTGACCAGGAGTTGGGGACCATTAGCGTTGCAGGACAATATTCTACCGTAGTACCATACATTACAATATATGATCTCAACTCTAAATGGGAATAAAAACTACACAGTGTACCTTTAACTTTGATCCCTGAAAACTGGAATCACTTCTGCAGAACTTTGGAAACAAGAATGATGTTCAGTTGCACTACTTAAACATATTAAAACTGCTCTAATGTTTTTCTGTTACGTTTTGCATCGTGCCTGTGCTTTTAGTTAAAAAATGCAATATTGGGATTTAAACACAGCCAAGCAAGCTGAGTTGGCTAAAATTGTCTCAGCTAAATGAAGACGGATGCAATTGACTGTGGAAAGTGGGTCCAACTCTAATATGTAAGCGCCAAATTTTCCATTGGGCAGACTATTGCTAATTCAGTCTAGCATTTTGCCGTGTGAGTCTGGTCTCTTCTCTGAGGCCCCCTGCGCACACCGACTTTGCCGTCTCAGAGAGTGCGCGCTCTGAAGGATTACCCTCCCCACGTGTAATCCAATCAAAAAAAAGCAGGAACTGATTTCTTATCTTTCTAAGATGCTGCATTTCCCCTCATCTCAGAGAACACACAGCCAGCATTATCAGTCATTTGATTAGAGCCTGTAAAAATGGATACAGAACAGCGGCGCTCGCACTCTCCAGAGGCCTGACTTGCACTTTGAAATCCAATTGTAGCTCGTAGCGCATGTATTTGTTTAAGATTTGGAAATAATTAACCGTGGTAAAAGCTGTTACGAACGCACAATGAGATCTAAAGTGCCACTCTACACAATTTTTTTTGGTTCCTATTGCCTCATCTCCCATGATCTGAAAGGAACGCCCTTCATGCTTTTTGTCAAATTGAAAAAGTAAGGCAGCAGGAAATTATCAGAAAATACAATGATTTCATCTCCTTTCAAGTTAAGCACCAACCTACAACATCAACTACCATGATGCATTGACACACAACAGGTCAATGCTGACCCACTGGCTATATAAAGCCTCTAGGGAAGTGTTCATGGATAAAGTTTTGACCTTTTATTTAGATAACGTGTAATATAATAATAGTCTAATAATAGTCCGTAAATCCAGATATAGCTCCAAACAACTGACCAGTCTAGCCTGGGCTTACCACACCATTGTACAAATTTCATTTCGTACTACGGTCGGGATTTGCGGTGGAAAGTTGTAAACTCCTTTTGCAGATTGAAACGATTGGACCTGAGTTTGCCGTGACGTAGGTAATGCGAGTGAGCCGCTAGCATTTAGCATGAGCCGAACCAGAACAGATTTCTTTACTATTGCATTATCCGCCATTGCCAAAATACAACCAGCAAATTCGGCACAAACTCTTCACTAACAACTAGATACAACACCCGCCACCTACGCTCACTGATTGGTCGGATGGGATACAACCAACGTAATTGCAAACACAGGGAGCAGATCCATATGGTTTGGTGTGTATTAAAACCATAAACAGCTGTAGCAGGAGGAACAGGAGCCCGATGAAGGCTATTCCTCTCACACCCATATTAGCTCTATCTAGAGTCCTGTCCAACATTCAAAACTACTTGCCATACTTATCTCCAAAGCCACCTAGGTTATCCAATTCTCCTGATTCACCCACAAAAACCACCTCAGCCTGTCACTTCCCCAACCTCATAACCATTCCACCCCCACTTCCCACTTGTTCAACACCCAAAACCTCCGCCTCAGCCCACCCCTCTCCTTACCCATCACCAAAAACCCTTCCACCTCCCCGTACCCCTTGTCCAACACCACAAGAACCACCCACCTCTCCATCCTCCTCTCCCGCTTTCCCATTCCCCTCTTTTTTCTAAACACTAGGATGCACAGGGTCGCTGCTTCGCAGCCACTGGCAGTCGAGTTAGAGGAGAGACCCAGCTGAGGCCTGGTCATAAATCCACCTGTTTCATTCACTTCGTGATAACACAAATAATTCATAACAGAAAGACATCTGGGGTCAGTCTAATCAGGAAAATCTAATTATTGTTCCATGTAAGAATCAGCCAACAGCAGACTTTAAAACATTGCCTCACACCGTAATATATTAGTAACATGTTTGCGCCATTTGAACCAGCCCGGACTCTGAGGAGCTCCGGGACGGAACTCCTGCCAGTGCCCAGAGTCAGGACAAACATGGGGAGGCTGCATTTTCAGATTCATGCGGCCTTTGTAAGAGACTAAGTGTTCTTAGCTTGAGTTGTAGGTTTCAAATAAGCCAACAACTGTGTGAAGCAAGAGCAGATCATACAACCAGAGTCCTTGGATCATGATGGCAATGGATGGATCCTTTGTTCATGACTGGATCTTGCAGTTGCATCATGTGGTCCTCCAACAAAACTTCTCCATGTCGAGGCTGGAGGCTATTGAAGTGAGAGTCCTCTCAAACCTGGAGCTGAGGTTTTGACGGGCAGGCCTCTTGGTCCTACATTTCCCCCTGGAGGGCCAAGAGAGAGCAGAGATGATTTTCTCGACACACAAACTTCTCTGAAAGCCGCCCCAGGGGGGCAGAGGTCCTATCAGAGCGATGGAAGGGCAGCATACAAAGGAGTCATTTTCATACTCCCTACATTTGTGATATACTGTGATTATCTAAGGCACTTTGCCTTGTGTAATTGTGCTTTACAAATAAACTTGCCTTGCCTTGCCTCTCCAGAGGAGAGTTGTTTCTGCGGCAAACACTGGAACACATGCTTCACATGGAAAAAAAATTATGAGAGAGAACATGACCCTAACCCCAAACCGGTTCCTCAACAATACAATTACATCCTTTCAGTATTTAAATTATTTAAATCTGGTGCAACTAAATTCAGATGTATATACAGCTATAATCTATAGTCTTATTGAAAATTGGTGACATACTTTTTCTCTGGCACTGTCAAATCCAGGTTAAAAACTAATTTTGCTGTGCATAGGGACTGAGGGATTGGGTCTTTTGAATGTACTGCGATCATTTATGATTTTCAGCACTTTCAGTGGCCTTCTTTATGGACTGTGTTATACAAATACTTACCTTTCCTCGCCCTATATCTCAAATTGAAATAAAACAAATATAATTAAAAAATATGAATTTCATTTACAGTAATTTCATAACAATTTGCAAAATGTATTTTTGTCCTCTGTCAAGTCTGTGGATATGGATTTTTTAGATAAAAAGGTGAAAAAAAAAGCCAAATAGTGACTCAGTGGGGGATTTATACACAAACGTGTTAATTGGATGAAGACGCCATATTTTAATTTGTTCATAACATTTCTTTCTCTCTTGGAACAAATATGTGGGTATTATTTGAATTAAAATAGTTAGGTACCCCAGATTTAATACTTCTGCTGCTTTCTGCTTTAGTGCATCTGTAAATGGCCACATTCTTAAGGATGTTCATAAGTGATTCGGAGTGGACATATGGTCATAGAGGCTCCTCCCTTCACAGAGTATGCAGTAAATCACTTACATGCTGTATTGTTGCCGGGGGCGACACAGGCTCTCACAGATGTTGGTCACGGAGGACAGCTGATCCCTGAGCAGCCCCCTCCCAAAAACATGTGTCTCTGTCATCCAGATGGACACGGCTCATACAGCGGCCGCACGACTCCAACCCCCAAACGGAAACAGCATTTAAGACCATTATGGGAACGTAAACTTACACTGTAACATGTGACCTTTAGGAGAGGGGGTCAAAAGCTGAAATGTTCCACACTATACAATTGATGCATGTGTGGCTTTTGTTACTCCCATTTATAAGTATGTGTGTGTTATATTTTGAACTATATTCAACCAAAATCCAACCGTGATTCAAGGATGTCCTTTCACCTGTCTAAGAGCATATAGTATTACAACAAGTTATTGAATTAAACAAAACTATTGATTGATTATTTGGCATTGATTACACATTTTATAATTATTTTTGGACCTTGAATAAACTTTCTTAGATATATATATAATGGCTACAGAATTAAATTAAAATATGTTTCTCCAGGGGCCACCACTTGAGATTTTTTTAGGTCAAATGTATTCAAAATCCAATATTCACTGAGCTTATAACAACTAAGCACTTGATTGAAAAAATAAGCCATCATCATCAATCATTTAAAGATGATTGTTATTTAATCACTAATTTCACATAAAGCATACCAAACAAGCTGTAAAAAAAAATGCAAGGATTAAACGAGAAACAAATAAAAGCCAGAAATCACATATTCTATGAATTCAATTTAGAATCACAATTATCCACATTGGTCACAGAGTTTTGTCTTCAAAGATGATTAAAATCATTGCGAAAAAAACATTTTGCGCTGCACAAATGGCATATAGATAATGATAGGTACAGTACAAGTGGTTTATTGAAATATACCGGTATATGGAACAATGTATTGTAGGAATAAGCCTCAGCATGTAACATATTATATACTCTATTAAACCTGTATTAAAATGCATGAGTACATGAAACTGAATCTGATTTTATCCATGTGGTGATAAAATGGATTAAACTACACATGCATTTAAATTGTGTCTCTATAAAATGCATTTGTTTTGCACCATGCCGATCTATCTGTTTCTCTTGCTCAGAGGCACAACATCTCGACTGTGTCAAAACGTCTATTCAAATCACACTGTGCAATACAGGTGCAACACTCCACTTGAAAGCTTTGCGGAACCAGTCAGTCTCTTCAGCAGCTCCACACACTTCACGTTGGTCGTGATAAATGGATTGCGAGCGGATGTAATACTAGAGCAAGTCTGTTGAACCAAATCCCTGTCCTGCATTTGACCTATAAACCACTATATTTTCAATAGCACACTCTGCAGACATCCCCATGTTTTGATCCTTACTTCCTGCTCTCTCTGCTGAAGTGTCCTGAACAACGCTTCTCTGTAATTGCGAAAGGTAATTGTGCTGGCAGGTTACGGGGAGGCTGGAGCTCCCTTGAGCCCAGCCCTGATCCCTGCATGAGGATGTGATTAGCCGCCATCGCTAGTCATTAGCTGTGAGGGCTTTTGGCAGGGCCAGAGAGTGTAATTGTCATATTAGGGCCCCAATGCTTGGTTTAGATCAAGTATTGGAATCAAGTTGCTGCTGTGAAGTGGCGAGCTGGCAGGCCGGCTTTAAGTGCGCTGCGGCAGAATGGTCCAAATAGTTGGCTCTTGTTTCTAAAGTGATGTGTGGCACCTGCCTTTGTGCCCATTCTGCAGCTCTGCTCCCACTGCAGCATTCAGGTTTTCACATGATGTTTGGTCTGAATCTAAAGGTACAGTAAAGAGAATGTCACAGCTAAAGTAAAAGCATTTAACTGCTTGTAAGATGCTGTCTTACTGTGCAGACTGCCTCACACATTGTTAAAAGTGTTTACATGGAGGCAGGAAAGCTGGATGAATGGCTAGTTTTAGATTGGATTAGAATAGATTAGGCTTTATTGTATCTACAATGTCAGAACAAGTAATCTAAATGCACCTGACCTGATGCCAAAGTCAAATTCCATTGATTGCATGCAAACCAGTTGAATGTTTTTTCTCATCTAATGACCACAGCTTGGATTCACATATGCAGAGCAGTGTCACAGTGGCCATGGCCGATACTTCACAGCGAGAACATTGTGTGGAGTGTGCATGTTCTTCTCATGCCTACATAGGTTTTCTCAGAGTGCTCTGGTTTCCCCAATAAAAACATGTACATGAGAGAATGGATGAAGACGATCCGATGTGCCGGGTGTTCAGAGTCTTGCTACTGTCATCATGGTGTGATGTAAATAGACCTCTTGTCCTGCATGAACAAATTTGATTTACTTTCTTACAAAGACAGGTAAAAGACTACCAGTTAAGAAATATAGTGCTCATATTTGATCAGCTTTGATAATAAATGACCAGTGGGGCGGGTCCCAGCTCAAAAATCTCCAAAATGATGTGCGCTGACATGCTCGCAATACCATCTCGGGCCAATGCCGATGGACCCAGAATTAGAATTATTCAATGTTAATGTACGTATCCTCTTACTTCTTGAAAATGCGTTTACAGGATGGTCCAAAAGTCGGCTCTTGGCCCAACGCTACGTTCCACATGTGTGTCAATGCTGAGGGGAGAGTATTTCATTGGACCAGTCTAGTTTAGTTGCTGTGAAATGTTGATGCAGAGAGCAGATTCAGTGACAGGCTGATCCACCCTTGTCCTTCCTGCTGCTCTCAGACTGTAGAATGAGAACTGCTAAGCCTATAGATGTCATGCTGTCATCTGTAAATAGTTAATACTTCAATCATGTGCATTACTGCAATTTCAGAATGTCCACTGAATGTCACTCTTACTACTTTACTGTATGTGCGCTGCAACTTCCAAATGACCCCATTGTGGGACAAATAAAGGATCTCTTATCTTATCATATCTTAAATTGTGTTTATGAAATTATTATAAAAACAATCTTTTTCATCATTGTTAAGATCTAGCAAATAGATAAAAGCAACCTTGATAACAATATATTTTACTGTCTCTTGGTCAAAATAAAGCATTGAAACTGGTAATAAAGCACAAGTTTCATGTGTTTTTAAAAAGACAACACACGTAAACCCAGCTTGTGTCTGTTCCCATGTGCCATCACAGTCTGCAGTGCTTCTGGCAGCCGTTAAGTGCGCTGCAGAATGGTCCAAATTGTTAGCTCTTGTTCCTACAGTGATGTGTGACAGCTGAGCCGGCGTCTGATGTTCAATTTGCTGCACTGGTTTTATTACCGCGTGAAGCCAGTGGAGATTTTTTGCAGCGAATGGTCCATAGCTCAAGGTCCAAACATCTTAAAAGTGACACTCGGCGACGTTGCTACTTCACGCTGTATGGCATTAAAGCGCAGGGAATGGATCATTTTCTCCTCCGTTGCAGACAGTAATTGCCAAGAGTGCGGGATGAAAACAAATAAAGGAAAACACATGCTTAAACACCTGCAGAGGAGCAGAGAGGGCTGTACATCACTCCAAAACACTTGTTCGAATTGCACTGAGAGAGGCCTATTTCTTTGCGTGAACTGGCAGGAGCGAAGCATTGATCTTCTTCTCCTTCACCAGAGCGCTGTTCCTTCTACAGACAGATTGGGCCGAGAGCAGAGAGGCCTTTCATTCCGGGCATGCCCACAAATGCTCCATGGCCTCTTGATGGTACTTCAGAGACAGGCCGGTTTTGCTTAGATTGCTTAAGGATCGACTCATCTGGGCAGTTAGCATATAGCTTTGAAAAATGGCCAGTGATGTGAGGCGGGCAAAACAAGGATTTTTTAGAACAAGGCCATGGAGAAGTGGTTTAAAAGGAAACTACTCAGGATGTTTAAGAAAAAGAGAATTGGTAAACTCTGTGTTGGTGCTTCCAATTAATTGTGCTCAGTATTTATGTGTTTCATTCAGTTTATCAAGGTTTGTCCCACATACTATTGTTGAGTGGCAGTTTGAGAGACAAACATGTTCTTTCTCTTTCATGTTCCTGTTATTCCGAAATATAGCAAGGGTTATATATGTTTAAGATTGACTGTAGGCTTGTGAGTCTCACTTGTGTACATAATTAGTGCACAAATGGTTCTGGCATCGCTTCTTCGTATTCTGCTGCAAGAACAACAGCAGAAGCTCTTTTCTTTCCAAAACAAAAGAGAGTAGCAAATTATTCACCAGATGCAGCTGCCACTGTGACTTTCTGGGTTCCAGAAAATACTAAACTCAATGTTTTGCTATAATGTGTTGAATTACTTCAAACCTATGGGGTAATATTATAGAGAGAGTTGATAGCTAGAAAGACATGCATTGGTACAGCAAGTTTTTCCTTGGATCTGGTGTCAGTCACAGCACTGAGAATGAATCAGCCGGCCTTTGTACACTTTTTTTGTTGCAGGTGGAAAAGCTGTGTTGACCAGAGACAACAGTGGGAAACGGAGGCAAATTGTTTAAACCTTCATCAACTTTTCACCACTGGCAAGATGGGCCATGTCAAAGCAAACTTCACACTTTCATTGTAAAGTCACAAGACCTTAGGATTTCAATTCTAATGAAGGTTATATATAACTAGATCACCATCCACGTATACACTTTTTTAAACACTTTTTTTAAAGGACATAAAGGAATTAGCAGCGTGTGCCAAATCCCAAACATCGATGGTAAGAGCTTCACTCTTGTTAAGCTGTCATTATTCAAAATATTGTCCCTTGTGTGACTTAACTTGTAGTTTGATAACCCTAACCTCGTTCACCTGACCCATATGTGAGCAACAATTTTGTTTTGTTTCCGTCTATATAATGGTTCTGTTGCATTCACACTGAACATGCCTCGGCAAAGAGAGTATCTCCCACAGCGGGTTAAAGATGAATAATTTCATCCCACCAGCCCTTGTCACTTAGGGTGTAAAGGAAAAGACAGTCCAAGGTCTTAAGTTCATGGGAATTTATCTAAAAAAACTGGGAGAGAAACAAAGTATATCTTAAATTTTACTTGGTGCATATTGTTATTTCTGGAGATGGAAAAGACGAGCATGAAAGAGTAAAACAAACAAAAGAATGCAAAGTGCAATGTTTTTGATGACAGAACATTGACAGTATGTTTTGGATTCAGTTTTCCTCGTACCTTTTGGCTCATTGACTGCACCACTCACTACTACTCCATTGTTTACACTGACAGATTTAACACGTCCTACTAATAATTTCCCGGAGTGGTTTTAGCGGGCTCCAGTCAGACCGGCCGATGAATAGGCCGCGTGTTTCATGTCCCCGCTGCCGTTCAGAAAGACCCCATTTAGAGGGATTTTCTGTAGAACACAGATAATGGCGCAGCAGTGGGCTCTCCCCAAGAGGAAGGATTTAGATGCTTTTGAATTGACTGCGACATTTTGTTAAGTGTCATTGTTGCATGGCTCGTTTACCCCCCTCCTCTTCCCGCTCTACAGACGAGTTCATTCATAACCACTTCCCCGTCACTAAACTCGGGTTATGGTCCGGCCTGTCCAATGTGTGTGCGCCGTGGGGAGCCACAGGGGCAAAAGTTGGAGCTTCAAAACAAGTATTGTGTGTGGTACAAAAGCCAGTGGAGAGGGCTTATTAGCTGAGTAAGAGTAACAGCGTAGGTATTCAAACAACTACAACTACTGCTACATCTATGAAGAAAGATCATGTTAATTTGTTGCATGCAAATCAAGAACAAGTCTCAAATTCACTTCTGTTCTTTTTGCGCAATTCATTTTTCATTTTTTGGCATCTCAACATGTACCCTGTAATTAGTGAAATGGGCACATGCTTGAGCCAACTGCTAGAATCATGGCCAAGTTGAAGAGCAGATGGAGAGAGTTAAATATATGTAAATGTAATATTCCAAAATATTGATCTTTTAAATGAAATAGGATGTTAGAAAGAAGAGTCATGAAACATTGTGGTCCTATCTTGCAATGATGAATCGTAAGTACAACATTGTGGAACAAGGATGTAAATGGAGCTTCTAGTATACATGTTCACAAGTCCTCTCAAAGCATTGACTGACTTCATAGTATATTAAATTACATATTTGTGGAGAATAATGCAAATAAAATCAAGTATGTTTGCTCAATAACATCATTCAGCTTTCAGCTATTGCCGATACCATGTGACTAAAGGACCAGGCCCTTTTCCCAATGCCAATTAACGAGTGAAAGTAATTGATAGTATTTCTGCTTCTCTACAGTTTGCTATAACAGTTTGAAATAGAACCCTGGGTGCGAGTCTTGTGGCTCTTGGTCAAGATTTGGTTTATGGACATTTTGAGAGATTAGAGGCATGAGACAAGCGAGTCAAAAGGCATAGCACCATGAGCTGTTTCGTAAACGCAGTCTTAGAGCGATGATATTTGCATGTTTTTTTCCTTGTTCAAAATAGAGCCCTCGGTGAACCTAACTTTCTTCATAAATAAAACTTGATATTTGTCTCAACAAATTATTGAACTAAGTCAAACTACAACTGATTCTGTTAAGATTTTTTTGGAAAACCTGTTATTCTTTTTTTGCATATGACGGAAAGAGTCACGTGAGTCACTATTTGACGCTTTGGGCTGAGAGCTAACTCTATTTGTGAGGGTCGTCCTTACACTTATCTGTCTAAAAAAAACTATAAAAAGAAGTGACAGAGGGAATGAAATATATGAACGTGCATTTAACATCACTTATATTTATAAATCAGTGGGTGAGTGGAT
>JAPMNZ010915219.1:0-10104 GCA_029875035.1 Pomatoschistus microps
CTGTGAAAGGCGATATTTAAATAAAGATTACTTACTTACTTATTGCACAGAATACAAATAACAGTTTGAAAACGTTTTGTTCTGGCCCTGGAACTGCCAGTATACTCTCCCAGAAGGAAGGACTTAAAACTCATCTCTCAGGGGTGGTCGCAGATGCACCATAAAGGTCACAACTTTGAACTTTGTGATCTCTCTGTCTTTCATATATTTTTGTCATTTTGTGATATTTTGGATCACAATCAATCCAGTCAGTCAAAAATCAGTCAAAATGCAATAATAAATTACGACTTGTCACTCAACACATCGTAGATCATTGCTAATGGCGCAAACACGTTTTAATAATGTTGTTAAATCGCAGCGAGAGGACGAGCGAATGACTGATAACGCTCGAACAGGTGTTGGTGACCTCCACGAAAGTCTCAACGCGTACTATTGTCCGATCCCGGCTTCACCCACACGTCCCACCGGCTCCGCGCTCCCGCCCGGGTCGCAGGCGCCGGCTCTAGCCTCGGTGCCGTGTGTCCTAATCGCATAAGCACACGGGCTAATCCGCGGGACAGCTGGGGAATCTTTACTGCGGCGCACAAGCACGAGGCCGAGCGCAAGTGAACGGTCGGTCGGAGGTCAGAGCAGCTGCTGATAGACACTTCCCCATCCCAACGGCTTAAATACAGCTTTCGGGGATATCATCAACATTTATGACACACAGGATAAATCATAGAGTTGTCATACGGCGAAAGTGGGAGTTTGGAGGAAACAACAGAATGAATTGCAGTCATGGAAAAGTCATGGCTTAAAGAAACTGTGTGTGTGTATGTGTGTGTGTTAAAAAATACAGATTCCAAGGACTGTGACCTAGGAAACTCAACAATTAACAACTTTTTATTTCTTGCGTTTGAACTGTTTCTCTGATCTGTGTTGGCGAATTTGACAGTTTTGTAAAGTACGCTGATATAGCTACTGTTGCGATTTAGGGCTATATAAGAAAAAAATACATTGAATTTAATTGAATGAATGACTTGGGACATTTATCAACACTACCCTATGTACCAATATCTCATTTTTCTGTCTTGTCATTGCATTTTCTGTGTTTTAATGTTTTAATTCTCTGATCCAGGCGTATTCAACTCGGTTCACAAAGGGTCGTATGGCGGCAGGATTTCATTTCAACCAAGACTCACCACATTTCCTTAAGTGTGTCCAGTCTTTACCTGAAGACTTGAGGAAATGGGTGGAGTTTGGTGTGCTCTTGCTTGGTTAGAACCTGCAGCCGTGCGCCCTTTTGAAGACCAAGTCCAATACCCCTGCAAGTCTACCCTTGTGTTGGTGTCTCCTCTGACTCGACTGCTGTTGGGATTTTGGGCTGTACAAAAACTGAATCGAATAGATAACCATGGTTAGTATAACAAAATGTATGGGTATTCTCTCATAACACAATCTAGATACTTACTTACTAGTATATGTGGTCATAGAAAAACCTTAAAATAGTCAATTTTTCATGGATTACAGTACATGTTCTCTTCGTTTTCATGCAGCTTGAGTGTATACCTGTTTGTCAAACCTCCATTTATGTTTACAGTTGGGTCCATGGGCAAGGCACTTATCCCAGAAGTATGAATCATTGTGTGTGAGTGAATTATGGCGGTGGTCAGAGAGGCCAAATTGGAAAGCCTGCTTCGGCAATGTGCCCCTGAGCATCTGTGGCTATAGTGATAACTTACCACCACTATTTCTGGAGTGAATGAATAGTGTAATGGAAAATGTCTTTGAGTGTTAGAATAGTGATATTAGCCTGATGCATCATTCCTTATAATATCTGAACGATAACTTCTATCACATAAAGGGTCACACATAATGTCACACATAGACCTGGGACAGACTATTCTGGGTTCAGTTTTCATGTTCTCCCTCTGCACATATAGATTCCAATGAGTGCTTTCAGTTTCGCTTGTTGGGCCAGAGATGCAAAGGCTCAGACCATCCACCTGATCTTTAATTTTGTTTGACAATGTTGGCATGATGAAAAACCATACAGGTGTCTTTTGAAGAGGCTATATGTGCTTTCTGCAGTCTTTAAAAACCTGGAAAGCAGAACAGTTTTCTGACTATCCTATACCAGTCCCCACAACAATAAAGTTTTAGATGCATTTGTCTTCCATGAAAGCAGATTTCTTCTCGTTTTCTGTCTAAAATTTCTGCTTCCATTGGCTCTACTCTAATTGGCTCTTCTCTACCCCGATTGGAAGCCTTCCCATGGGGCCTGTTTTCAACCCGATACCAGGAGGTTTTTTTTGTACCTGCTAAGTCCTGGTTCTAAGCAGGCCGCCTAGGAACTAAAGTGTTCTTCCTGACTGTGATTGGACAGAGTGCTTTTGGAAGCCATATGGTTAGCAAGTAACTCCCACAGATACTTGTTTGTTGTGGGTTCCGAGGATACTGTGCCAGATCATGAGCCTGACTCCAGCCAACATTTAGCCCCGCCTAAAAAATTCCCGCTAAAATTGTATGTAGGCAAGGCTAAATGTCGGCCAGGCAACCAGATCATATTAAAGGTCCAACCATGTAGAGTATAGAACCCATTCAAGAAGACCAAAGTAAGGCTGATCGAAACTGGGCTTTGATCAGTCTTTGAGCAAGACACTGTATCTTCCCTGTTTAAAATTCCCTACAGAAGAACGTTTCGTGAAAGTCATCTGGCTGCAGAGAGAAATCCAGCCTTAAATCATAAAGACTCCCATATTGCAATGTTCTAACTGTTCTCTACACAACCAATTCCAACTTGTGTATTCTAATCGGATGTAGTGCAGTGAGCCAGTCCATCTTAAACACATCAGAACACCCTCTTGTCTGGGATATCGAGCATGATGAACTGTTTCCCCCCGCCAAGCATCTCTGTTAGAGCAGTTATCGTACGGCTTCTCCTGAGATTCCAATGAATAATGGGTAATGGGAAGAATTTCCTTCTAGAATAAAACGCTTCTAACCCCGCACCTCTCCTGGCAATCTCCCCGGTCGTCCCAGAGTGAACGAAAGCTTGAGCTGCGCCAGCAAAACTACACACATCTCTCCCATCCCCCCTTCTTCCAAATCCGATGGGGTCTTTGGGGCTTTCTCCCCTTGAGCCAATGAAGAAACGCACGCAATGTCATTATTTATAGAAGCATTCATCCGTCAATTATTCCAGCTTTGCAAGATTCAAGATCCGGCGTTTTATATACACTAAAATGGATATTGAGAAATGTGTCTTGTAAGTTTGACGTTTTTATGATTGCAAGCAAGTGTTGAAAGCCTCCCTGTTCAGTTATCATCATTATCCACTACAGCGTATACTGAGGCCCCGCGGAGCCCCTCCTAAATAAAGAGGGACCTCCAGACCAGTGTGTAGCAAGGCCAGTTCCAAAGAAAAACAGTATGTGGTATTGCAGATCACTTAAGAACACATTACACCTGAAGATCGTCCCACAGTCTAATCGTTGGCGGGGCCGCTCTGGTAAGCTTATTAAAACAATATTGTCTTAACCCCTGGAGCAGAGCCATTTCATATGAGATGTGCAACACTCCCAAAGACTGCTGCGGAGGAATGCGGAAGACAAGCTGTATTAAAACACAAGACCTTAATACAGCTGATCTAGTAGTGGACTGATATTGTATTATTATTGGATTCTCTGATCTGTGTTGGCGACTGCTGCTAGTTACACATGGTTTAGTTGTAATTATGAATATCTCATAACGGCATGGTGGTGCAGCGGTTAACACTTGTGCTTCAAAGCAAGAAGGTCCCGGGTTTGATTCAACTTCCAGGCCTTTCTGTGTGGAGTTTGCATGTTCTCCCCATCTCTGTGTAGGTTTTCACAGTTTCAAATCAGCTTTGCTCATTCACTAGTTTCCACATACATCTTTAGATCAGCTTTTTCAGAGACAAAAGTGAAAAAGCTAGGACACCATCACTGGAATACAGTATAAAATATAAGGTAATATATATTTAAAGTGTTTTTTGTCTTAATTTCAGTACATTCTGACAGTTTTAAAACAAGATTTGCCCATGGAACAAAGCCATTTAGTCTTATTTCAAGAACTGTTGCAATTTTTTCTTAAAACAAGATCCTTTTGTTTGTCCCATTGGCAAATCTTGTTTTAAGGCAGTCAGAATGTGCTAGAAATTAAGAAACGTTTTGCCAAATTTGATTAATTCTTTACCTATTTATCAACACTTTTTTGCATTGATTCAATCAGTTCTTTGCTCAAAGAGTCAATAGTGACTCACAATATGCAAGTATGCAAATAAGATGAAAGCAGCATACTGTCTAATTTGTCCATAAATATATATATTTATGGACATTAGTCATCTGCCCTTTATGGACCAATGACTCTATGTGTTTTCTATCAATGCATTTCCTGTGTTTAAACCGTTTGATTCTCTGATCCGTCTCCGAGATGACTACTGTTGTGATTTAGGAATGTACAAATATAAAATGAATTGAATGAAGACAAACAAATATTGAAATGAATGAAAACACTTATATTTGCAGTGAATATGAGTTGCCACCATGTTGCACAGACTTTTGACAGACACTCATGCTGTGGGTGTATTTTTCCTATAGTGACTTTTTTTCTTTCGCTCCTGTTTGCAGAGATGCTGAGCTCACACTTTTCCAGGACAGGTACTTAACGACCATCACAAACAGTGCTAAACACGCTCGGGCCACTGGGCAGGGCACAGGAAGGAGGAAGGTACCTGCCCTTTACCGCCATATCACACTTTCCAAAGTCAAAATCAGGTCGAAGTGACGGGCAGCATGAGCTCAGGTGTTTGTGCACGAGAGCTTGCTACAGCAGCTGCACAGAGCTCTCCTTATGGACCCTAATGTTGCTGATATGTTTTCATGAATAGTTAGTACATTGGAAATATATATATATATGAGTTCATAAAGTAGGGTCAGAAAAATAACAATAAAAATGGGTTCAATTGGTATTTAAGCATTTAGGCAGTTTTTTAAGATAAGCAATCTGGATTCGCAAAAAAATCCAGAATAAAAATTTAAATATCCAATTTGCCTACAACAGCGTAGTTATTTTATTCATTTATTATTTCCAAGGTGAAGTAGGATAGAAACTTGTTCCACCAAGGTTGCCGAGTTGGAAGAGTGTTTTGATGATATTATTATAAATATAATTGAAGAGGGCTTAAATTAAAATTAAAATGTCAGGTACATTTCAGGTCTCACACTAATTGCAAGTTTGAAAAAAAGATTTTGAGGCAAGCTTTTGAAATTATATTTTTGAGAAGACCCCATCGCAATAGTGTCTGCAATATTGTGCTGTCAGTCATTGCCTAAAGCCTGTGACCATGAAGTGAGGGTGGGACATAAAATAGAAATAGATCCTTTCTCTCTACGTCTACGCCAAACTTCAATTGGCTTTTTTCAAGTTTCAGAAACCTGGCTAAAACCTGGCATACAGCAATCTGGCAACGATACATAATTGTGCCGGGTGACTTTCGAGAACACCTTGTCTAGTCTGGCACATAATGTGTTTAATTCCTTAAAATAATTGTTTTGTTAGCACACTTAGAGGGATAGCTTATATGTCAGATGCTAACGCTTAAAGTAAAGTCCATCTTAACTGCGTCTGTAATTTTGGGGGTCTTGCGCTGGAGCTGCACCCACTTCCTATCTGGTAGCAGCTGTCAAAACGTTGTCGGATTTCATGAGTCCGAATGCGAGGCTGGTACGCGTCTGAAAGATTTGACCAAATTTGACAAATTTTTGACTTATTTTTTAACACTTTTTGCAGTGATTCAATCAGCTCTTAGCTCAAAGAGTCAAGTAGTGACTCCCAGGGTTTTTTCTGATGCAGGTGAGTATGCAAAAGATGAGGTGTTTTCTAATATGAAAAAGACAAAGCAACTTATCATCTAATTTGTCCATATCATTTTGCTTTTGCTAGACTCTTTCTGTTGGAATGGGGTCTGAGGACCATAAATATATCTATATTTCTGGACGTTGGTCATCCGGCCTTTATGGACCAATGGCTCTATGTGTTTTTTTATGTTTTTGAACTGTTTGAGTAAAGTCCATCTTAAATGCGTCGGTAATTTTGGGGGTCTTGCGCTGGAGTTTCACCCACTTCCTATCTGGTACCAGCTGTCAAAACGTTGTCGGATTTCATGAGTCCGAATGCGAGGCTGGTACGGGTCAGGAAGTGAGAAGAAGTGAGAAGAAGTGAGGAGAAGTAAGGAGGAGTCCGGAGGGCGGCTACTTTAAAGCTTCTCACTTTCTCTGAGCAAAAGCGAGTCCGGCCCTTGGGGAAGAACAACCCCGGCTTTGCTAATTTAGCAGCACGTGTCTGGGATACGGTGGGCTTTTCCACTGCTACAGAGAAGTACAGCCCTTTTTTTTGCACCCGGATGTTCCAACTTGCAGCCTGGGATCACACGGCCCAAGCTTTCGGATTACTGCAGCTCCGAGGCTCGTGTGATGAGGCCTGGAGATTGTTGAGAAAGAAAACTCCCAGAAATCTCCCCTCTCGTCTGCTCAGGGAATAGGACTTGTTGAAATAACATTGGGCCAGCGTGTAATTCCCCCCAATCACACACAGGCCGTAACAGCGTCAGCCGGTGCGGTTTGCATCCCACTTCGGCGGAACGTCATAGTAACCGTGTTTGACTTTGGGTGTAAAAACATCGCCGTCGACGTTGTGCGTAGAGTCACGGTGAGAGACGTCTTTATAATCCGTCTACAATGAATCAATATCCGATGTCAAAGCAAAGCAAGGGCGATGCTGCTCTAAACTGTGAAGCTACATGAGAAAGTCGAGTGGATTTCTCTAAACAGTGGACTCGAAAAGTGACGTGTGGTTTCAGGGCAGAGGAACGTGTTTAACCTACAGCCTGCGCTAATTCTCGTGTAGGGAAAACAAGACCACACAGTGTTTGTGAGAGATGAGGTCCTTCCCCAAAGTGATGCCTGGATTCTTTTGGTATTAGCGCATTCATGGATTTCAGCAATGACATCAGACTTTGGTATTGGTGTTGAAAATTATGATGACGGAGATGATGATGCATTGGTTTTATATAGCGCTTTAGTGACGCTCAAAGATGCTTCAGATGTCATTACTCAGTCACTCCCTACACGGTGGTGATAAACTACTAGTGTAGCCACAGCTGCCCTGGGACACACTGATAGAAGCAAGGCGACCAGTATGTGCCATCAGTCCCTCCCACCACCAACCATTCACCAGACTCATTCTAGGTAATGTGGGTGTGTTTTGCCTAAGGATACAACAGCAGTTTGGCACTTAAGGGTTAGGGTGTTCTCAGAGGTCTACCATCACAGAACTAACCAGGCCCTGCCTTGCTTAGCTTTCACATGTAGGTATAGCCAAAATCAGCTCTTTTTTAATACTATCACATTGACATTTAGAATGACTTATTCACGTGTGAGTTTAAAACCTGCATGTAGTCTGGTGTGCTCCTGCAGCCACACTGGCCCTTAGGGGACCAGTTTGAGGACCACAGTATCATTGGCTGAAATCGTCGTTACACTGATGTCGGTGCATATGGGATATTTCCAAATATTTAAAACAAGAATAGTATACTCTGAGGGATTATGTATTTGTATCTTTCTTTTTAATGTTATGTTATTGTTTTTGCCTTGTGTATGAATTGTGCTACACAAATAAACATGCCTTGCCTATACTCTCTAGAACTGGAACTTATGTATGTCAAATGAAACATATACATTTCTTCACTGTGAGATCAATGAAATGTTATCTCCTATCTCTCTTATCCATCCTGACCTGATTTAGTGGCTGATTGTGACAAGTTTGTTATGTTAGAAACGTTTTAAAATCATTTACAGACAGGTTATCTTTGTTCGTGTTGTATTGTATTGTGTTTATTTATAGTTTTATTTGGGTTCAAGCCCACTTTGCCTATAAGGAGTGCGGAAGTGATGTCCGCTGCTGGCCTTGTGTATGTGTATAATTATGTGTATGTGTATGCATCAAACAAAAATGTCCCCTTTGTGGGACGATTAAGGACCTTCTTCTTCTTCTTCTCACATTGTACAGCTCTTTAGGTGAACTTGGTCTCCAAAATGCGCTATATAAATAAACATTGCTTACTTTCTTACTCTCCAGGTTGTAGCTTTAGAATAATTTGCATTTCTTGTCTGACAGTTGCACTCACAAACAGACGTATATATTTCATTATTTTGACATAGAAATTGGGCGTAGTGGCACAAGAAAGATGGGTCCAAAAGAGAGGAAAAATGAACAAGGATAATCAATTGACTAAATCCCATAAAATATAGAATACAATTAAATTGTGTAAGTAACAAGAAACAAGTCAGTTCATTTAAAAATTCATTTATTTCAAAATTTTCCGCCTTTGTTATACAAAGATGTTAAATAACTTAAATACATTCTTACCAGTCATTTGTGATCTGTTTATACCTACAAGCTATACACATGAGGTAGAGGAAAATAATTTAGGATTCCCATAAGACATGAAGAAGTGAACATGGATGAAGCTTTTGTCTGCGTAATGTCCTCACAACGGCTAAAACATGTCTGCATATGTCAACACAAGCACAAACAAACCTCAATCAGAGAAATTGGGAAAAAGAGGAAGTCAAACATGAGATTCTTACTGCATTTTAGAGCGAGTTTGTGGAGATTTGTGGATGTTCTTAGCTGTGATTTGAAATGACGCTGGTTAAAGTATGACGAGCCTCCACCCCAAAAACAGAACACCAAGAGAATTACAAAAATAGGTACAAAGACAAGAATATAAAATCAATTTAGTCTTTTGACATTATTTACACTAGACACATGCTCATAATATATTTAAAAATAATTTATCTTTTTCTACAAAATAGACTTTGTATATACATGATCCACTGAACGGAGCCGGGTTGTCTAACACTGGCGAGAATTAAAATATGTGAAGTGGAAGTGGAGGAGCAGGATTGTCATGGTTTTACTGTGTGTATAGCATGGTTGGCATGGTAACCGACGGAAATGGCCAGGATTTGACAAACGTTTTCTGATTTTAGTATTATTTTGACTGCATTAAAGATAGGGACATGTCTTAATTCACTATATAAGAAATCTCTCTCATAGTTTAGGCAAAAATGTTCTGTGTCGGTATTAAGTATATTTTGATACAGTCCAAATATACTTAATACTAAATATCAAGATAAAATGAGCAAAAGTTCAATAGATGTAAGATTTCAGGCTCTCTGATTGAATAATTTAAAGCTGAGGTGCATTTTAAAGCTGGGGTACCTAACTTTTGTTTTCCACAAAAAACATATATATCAGTCTTGGAACAGTAACATATTCAGACCAAAACATACTGTATTGAACTTGTCACAAAACATGTTTTGTTAAAAGAGCTTTGAGTCACTGTTTGAGGCTGAGAGCTGATTGGCTGATTGAGGGTGGTCTTCTCTGTTATTTTTTCGATATTCTGTCGGATTAACGATACAAGTGAAACGACATACATGTGAAAACAAGATATAGAACCAAGTTGTTTTGAAAGCAAGAAACTACTGGTTTTTCGTATTTTTTATATGACTAAATTGTTTTGTAGTCGGAAATGTTAGTATCCCAGCTTTAAGCAACGAATAACAAGCACAGTGCACCTTTGGACAAGATAATCTAGCAGTGATACTTGTCGGTTATGAACATATTTATTTGCCTAGTGCTTGAGATAGGGGCTTTTTGAGTGTGAAATAAAGCTTAGGATGTAATTATCATGAAAATACAGTTTGGGATCCACTGGTTTGGCCATGAAGTTCTAATTTCCTCAATGATATTGATATTAATTGTGTTATAATGGGTTTGGGAGGGGGTGGACAGACTGACCTCAGGGTGTATGTGTGTGTGTAGGTGTGTGTACATGTGTGTGTATACTGTACTTTTTTTTACCTTGTTTTGTTTACTTATTTGTCTGGTGCAAACTGGGGACTTTTGCATAAGTATTCCAATGTGGTTTTACTGCAAATGGTAAATAAATGAATCTGAATGTGTGCGCGTGTGTGTTTGCGTGTTTGCATTTGTGTGTGTGTGTGTGTGTATATGTGTGTGGGGAGCTGTGGG
>JAPMNZ010915282.1:0-10012 GCA_029875035.1 Pomatoschistus microps
CCACTCTGGGCTGCCCCCTGGACTCTGTGGAGGAGGTGAGGGACAGGAGGCCCCTGGACTCTGTGGAGGAGGTGAGGGACAGGAGGGTGCCTCAATCATGAACAACACCTCCCACTGCACAGGACTATAGAGGAGCTGAGGAGCTCCTTCAGTGGAAGACTGAGGCACCCCCAGTGTAAGAAGGAGCGCTACCGCAGGGCCTTTATCCCCACCGCTGTCAGACTGTACAACAAGTCTCTTTAAGTCTCTGCATTATGACTGGAAAAACCTGCATTACTATTGATACTGTTTCTTGATTGCCACTTTTTAATTGTACATAATATATCCTGCATTTAACATGTTTACACATCTCTTTTTGCATAATCTTGAGTGTTTATATCCATGCCAAATGTGACATGTACATTTCTCCTGTGTGAGATCAATAAAGTCTATCTTATCTTATGAACAACCATGTAAATGTCAAAATAGTGTCTGCTTTTTTTATTCTCTTATTGTATGTTTGTACTATAGACTGTTTGCACTTGTTTTGTATGTTTATATTTTCACCAATAAATACTTGAAAAATACAATAACCTGTTGACTCAAGTACTCATAAGATGATGCAGTATATTCTTATATCAGTAAAAGGTTTAATAAATTGGAAGCCACTGACCTCACAAAGCAGTACAATGTAGCGAGACATTTTCCACCTGGCCAAACTGTTTCTGAAGCTTTTGTCCAATTTTAAAGAGGTATTCTGTGTGATTAGGGTTGATAGCACAATCTCTAAAGCTCAATATTTAATCATATTTCAATTCAAATCATGTGTTCCAGCTCCTGCACTATTATTATACCAGCTCTGGCTGTGAAGTCACGGAGATGAAACCTCTCATTCTAGAGTCGATCTTTGAAGACGGCTTGCATGTGTGTGTGTGTGTGTGAGTGTGTGTGTGTGTGTGTGTGTGTATGTGTGTGTATGTGGGTGTTTGTATGTGTGTGTGTGTGAGTGTGTGTGTATGTGTGTGTGTGTGAGTGTGCGTGTGTGAGTGTGTGTGTGTGAGTGAGTGTGTGTACGTGGGTGTGTGTGAGTGTGTGTGTGTGAGTGTGTGTGTGTGTGTGTGCGTGCAGGTGTTTAAGGGCAGTGACAGACACGTGGGCCAGTTATTCAGCCCGTCTCTTTGAAGCACATCACCTTTAGACAGTAGCATAAAGATGATGTTTGCAACTTCAATTGTTCCAATTTTCAAAAGAATAAATCCCTTTGACCTCATGACCATGTGGTGTCATCTAGTGTTTTCCTTCTGGAGAATAATTAGACCAATGGTGGGTCTCAACTGTCTCTAAAGGATTCTTAAATAATTGCATCCAATCAAGAACCTGTGGGGGCCAGTGTACTTGCCTTCATAAAATCTAAAATTTAAAAAGTTACACATCTTGTATTTTTTGCCATAAAAAATATAATAATGAAATATTATATTACTATATTATAATGAAAGTAGATAACAAGTGAAGCCCTTTGTGTTGCATTTCTATGAAAATACAATGAATAACATTTGATTGATTGATGTTTTAGAAAATTTTAAACAGAAGGGGCGGAGCCACCAGCTAGCAGCTCCTGATATAAGCATGGACAGATCTAAAAAATAACTCCAGGTCTGTTTTTGATGATGAAAACATTTGGTAACATGGTTCAAACCAACTGCATCCTAAATATCTTCTGTAACCATAATATAACGATCTATACATTTAACGTTCTACATTTGGCCTCTCCTTCATCATAACTCAACACAAGAAAACACATTCTTTTCACAATCTTAATTTATTTCAAAATGCACTTCCAGACAACACAAGAAGTCTCTGCTCTGGAGGCGGTGCACATAAATGACCCAGCACCGTGGGCCTGCTGCCACACACCTCCACCAGGAGAATCCCCTGCAGCACTGGACTTGTAAACACCAGTTTCCCAACATTGGAAACATCAAAATAAGTTTGAAATCGCAGTAGCATATAAATAGAAAGGAACATGCTAACAAACTCATACATCAATGTTACTCTTAAGAGATCATTTAAAGTGCATCAGATCAGTGTAGCAAAAGCAGAGAGCTGCTTTCAACATTTGCATAATATAGTTTCATAGCGGCTTCTGGGGTTTTGAGTGGTACGGTTCTGAAAGCCACCCTGGAGTACATTCAGGGCAGATGCAGAGAAGTGGACGACGTGTGCCTCCAGGAAGTACAAATACTGGCCAGGAAATGTATGCCTTTTTAGTCGTTTCAGTATTAGGCATTCCTTTTATTTTTTTGAGATTATTGATGTTTATTTCTGTGTCTGGGGTGTCATGGTCACAGCAGCATGGACACTCGTGAGGACCCAGATCTCAGCATCATTAAAGGCCACTATTAATGATGATACTTTATGACCTTTGAGCTGCCTGGACATCAAAGACTAACCCCAGACCCACCTCAAACTATCCAGATAAAAGTCAAGTCCTGATCTAACAAGACGAGCCAATTTATGAAACTTATGGACATACTTTTATTTAATCATTAGTCAAATACATCTTTCAACTTTCAACAATAAGACAAGAGCTGGTTGGGGTCTGAAAGAATATAAAAGTGTGTTGTTTATTTTTATTTATTTTACAATTTAGTGTTTTGGACAAATTACTTTTATTTGACGCAAGTTTTGATATTCTTTTCTGGTAGATTTGGAGTGAACAAAAAGAGAGCCAAATATAAAGAAGAGAGAAATTGTAGACTGATAGTTCTACATCAAATATAAAAAAAAATGGCCAATTTAACGTCTTAATACATGTTGAGTTCAAATGTATATTATATATACATATATTATTAAATATTAAACTATATGGCTGTTTTTGTAACCCTAACCCTAGACTTTGAAATGATGCCATAGTAGCCCAATACCATCAAAGCTACAAGATAATAATGGAAATTGGGCTACTAAAAATGGTGTTGATGAACCTGCCTGAGCCAATAACTATTTTAAAAAATCCTGCGTAAAGTTGTGATCCTGAGAAGTTGGTCTGCTCTTGTCTCATAACGATGGTTGAACATTGCTGATTCTCCTTTTTTTTCTTTCTTGCTCTTAAGTGCAAAGTTACAATTAGTGAAATAAAGCGTTTTTGCATTTGGATTGATTCTGGCCTTTGCTGCCTGTTTTCAACCCCGTTTTGCGTCGCTGTAACTGCCTAGATGAATTGGCTCGGGAGCTGAGGAGGGATTGGAGACATTGATTTAGAAATAAGAAACCTGAAGCCAGATTAGAACAAAAAAATGGCTTTGACTTTACCTTTGGCGAGTGGGCATCTCTTTCATGCATACACACTCGCAAAGACTCCAGAGAGTGGCAACATTGGGGCAACATTGATTTCCTGTTTGGCTCTACTCAGCAAATGCGAAGACTGGGTTGTTTTTTTGGACGGCGGCACACAAACAGAGCGAGCACCTTAACCATAGCGCCAAATCATCTTGATCATAGCGAGGGCCTGATTGCATCGCTTGGTTTTCCGCCACTGCTCCCTCCCATTATCTCATGCTGCGATCTTTCTCATCCACGCCATATATCTCTCTCTGTGCTCCCTTCCTTCCTTTATTTATTTATTTATTTTTTCATTTTCATTTGAAGGAATGGGCTTCTCTTGGCGCTCAAAAGCGTTGTTGACTGCTTGGTTGGTTTGGCACATTGTTCAAGCGGCCAATAGGTAAACACGCTTTATCAAAAGGCTGGATCTGCTCGTAGACAAACAAAACACAAATAGAAGAAGAGAAGAGCAGCAATTTGGTTATCTGGAGGCGGACCATCTTTGGCGACTACCAATGCGAGAATAGATTTGCGATCTCATTTTTTGCGACAGACACCAGCCGAGCTCAAAATGGAAGTGTTCGAGTTTGATGCACTTTGTTATTAAACGTGTGTAGAATGGGAGCAGACTTCGGGGCTATATTTGGATGTGTCTGTGCGCACAGTTTGAATGCGTGTGCGTGCATGCTATAGGAAGTGCGTGTTCTGCCTCTATGTAGGGTGCATTATTGGACGCAGTAGACCGGACAGTGCCAGAGGCGTACAGGCGAGCGGTCACGCGGCGCCACGGAGAAGAGAGCCGCGCTGCTGTCAGAAGGCCTTTTTAACACACTGATGCGCTCTGCTCCGCCACGTTTTGGGAGCGACTGACTGCAAAAGGGTCTGAAGTAAAAGAAGAGATAAAAAACAATTCCTCTAAACTCTCTGCGAAACAGCTAAAGGCCCACGGGCTTCCTACCTGAAAATACCAAACTAATGTGTTTGATGTTCCCTCAGAGATGTGCAAAATGACAACAGCTCTGGCTCTGTGTGAACTCTCATGTTTAATGAACTCTGTGTCTGCCGTCGCTGACACAAATGGGTCAAAGGTGCAGCGTTTGTAGTTCTTTTGTATAAATAATACTTTGAGAGCTACACCTTTTACCTGAGTTTAGTTCTATCATTCGCACTGAAAAAAAAAGGTTTGTCTTTAGACTCGATACACATGTTGTAGAAAGAGTTTTGCGTGTGAACAAATGAAGGTATCAGTCTGTTGGTTTTGCTGCTGTGTCTTGTTTGTCAGTTTACGTTTCCAGCCTTGTGACTTAGATATACACAAATAAATAGATACCACATTCCAAAACTCATCTTTCCACTGTCCTTACATTTTCTTAAACTTCCTCCCGGTCTTTCTCTCCCTCTGGCCTTCTTTAACACATCCATTCTACCTCATTCTATAAGTCGTCACACACGTCACCTGTTTGTCAGAGGTGGGGTCCACACCAGGCCCTCCTCTTGGATAACACAATATCCAAGAGTATAATATTTATTCATTTACAAATTAGCTGTAAACATCTAATACTCCAATGACCCGTTTGGTTAGTTATTATACCCTGAACATTCTACTTTTAGTTTAACTGCCTAATGCTGATTTATATCTAGGGACAGAGAATGTGGAGGGTGGCATTAGATCCTCTCTCTCTGGAAGGTAAAATGTCAAACAGTAGAAGTGTTGATGGGCGAGTAATAAGCTCCTCAGGAAGTCTTTGGCTTGGGGAGGCATGAGCGACTGGCAGGGATTGGGATCTTGGCCGCAGCAGGTTCTCGGAGCTTGCTGTGGCTGAGCGGCTCAGGACTGTACTCTGTCCTCGCTAAATCCCTGTAAGGCTGAAGCACTGGAGCGCGACACTCACTTGGGGCTTGCACCTGGGGTCCGGTGTTAAAGCATGGCAGGCCTCTGGATGGAGGGGGGAGCAGCTGCTTGCTCCGCAGAGAATGTCCCGCAGGTGCCCCTGGCTTTAGTGCGGGGAGGGACAGGCGCGAGTGGAGGCGAGGGGGCTGCAGGACACGAGGACATATCAGAGCATTGGGTCCTGCCCTGACAGAGGCCTGGGGCTCACATGGAGGCTCTGATCCTCCACCGTCACCACCAGGCGCTTCCCGCACGGCGCCTGAGCACTGGAGCTGAGCACTGAGCCGATGACTCAGCAGCGCGTGGTCATCTGTGCGTCCAAGCCGTGGAGGAGCACACGTCCGGTCACTGCGGCCCGCGGTGGAGGCTGCTCTTGTTAGTTTTGCCTGGGACTGCTGCTCTCTGAGGCTGGGGCTGAAAGGCTGTAGTATTTGAGGCTGCAAACAGAGAGATGAGATGCTTAATTAGCTTTTACAAACAGTAATGAGAACTGGGGCATGATGAGGGACAAGCAGGACCTTTCATGTTCTACAAGTAAAGGTTTCCAGTCCTGTGTATCTCCCTTTATATACCAGTGGGCTCTATCAAAGACTATTAGAAGTAATTGTGCTCAGTACTAATGTTATTTTCATTCTATTTCTGAACTTGTTTTGCTTCTGAGAATGCACCTGTGCATTGCTCTGCACACAGACAGACCCGCTCGCCGCACAAATGTTACTCTGTTATTAAATATTTGTGGAGTTGAAGACTTTTCAGTATCCATTACATCAAAACAATGCGCTCAGAAGAGGTGAATACGCCCGATACAGCCACAGCTCAGACTCATTAGAGGCTCTACACTGGACTGTGGATTGGATTGTAAAAGAGCTCATCCACCATTCTCTCCACTGCTGAATCGACTCCATGTTTATTTGTAGCAGCTGAAGACGCTCTATAATTCAGCTCCCCATTTCGAGCTCTGACATCAGGGAATTTAGACAGCACTACCTGAAGTCAAGGCAAACATTACAATTTTATTCAGATGAACTAACAATGTACAGCGATCCTTCCTTTTGAAAAACAAAACTATCTTATATACATTTCAACAGCAGTGAAACATTGAATTCATTCAATCCCACCGTGAGGCATCCAACTAATACATGAGCTGCCCCTATAGTTTCTGAGGCAGCTACAGGCTTCTAACCTGAGCAATGTTTAAGACCACAGCTCCCCCCTCTGGATGGGTTTTGCTTAGTGGCCACAAAATCACATTAAGAATGAGTGTGTTTCTCAAATGATTGTCACAAAACAGATTGCTTTCAGAATTATTCATTTGGAATATTAGTCTTTTTGATTGAATCTGTGAGTAGGCACTTTCCACTGCCTTCTGAAGCAAATCCAATAAAGCACAGGTAAAGCATGAGGCATTAGCAATACAATTATTATGTTTATTATTGTTTTACCCTGTGGTTCAAGAAGGTCCACTGTCCATTTACCGCCTACAACACAGACATCCATGCACGGCTATATTTAAAAATGCGTCTTTGTTTATAACCAACGTCCCTTAAATACTGTAAGTAGCTGAAGCGGCTTTCACCAGAGACGGTATAGTTTCTATCGGCTCACTACCTTCATTTGCACTCAACAGCTGTCTACGGCACACACTAATAATTAGACACAAGCTCTTTACTGGCGAGAACTAAATACCTCAGCTGCTAATGATGGTTGTTTTCAAGCCAAGTGTGAATCACCAGCCTGGTCTACGACACAAAGCACTTCTGCACCTGGACGTCTACAGGGAGATCAGGCCATGAAGCGCTCTTGATAAACACGAGTGCAAACCTGAGATCGATACCAGGAGGAGGGACTGGAAGTTTGTTCTACTTATACAATGTACAAACTTAAACACATGTATTTGATCTTATTTTAACATCCAAATAGAGAAGTAATTGCATAGAAAATAAGGAAAAGTGTTTGTATTTGTGTTAGAATGTCCACTGGTGGCTTTACTTCAGTTTTATCGGAGTCTAACTAAAATATTGTATATGCGTTCTAAACCACAGCTGCATCATGGATCAGGTTGAGTGGTGGTGGTCAGAGGGTCCAATGGCACGGATTATTAGCCTTTCTTACGTAAGCCATGGCAGCTGTGGCTACAGTAATAGTTTATTACTTTCTCTACTTCTGACTTGTTTGCACTGAGAACCAAAGCCATTCCCTAGACTGTGACTTCCTGTTACTTCCATGGCAATAAAAATGAGTCTACTCTGATTATTATTGCCGTATATATGGGGTGAATGATTAGAACTGTTATTATTATATATTCACCCCTCCAACTGTTGGATGATTGTGTAGACTCAAACAAAATATGCAATAACAGCACAATCAAACCATGTTGTTGTATAAATATAAAGTATACATTTTAAATACCCACAGTTTTGAATAGAAGCATTTAGAGGCTGTTACAAATCACACACACGAAGGGAATATCTGTGCATGCATTATAGTAAAACGATGTTCGGGAACATGAGAAATGTATGGAACAGAACAGCGACATTCATTTCCCACATTCAAAAACAGGTAAATGAAATATGTGCAAGAACAACTAATAATGAGCTGAATCCTAATTAAAAGAGCCGAGCGGTGGCCTCAAACTGTCAGCTGCTTCAGATGAACAGAGAAAGCCTTTGAGCCTGAATACTGTGTCAAAAACTTAAAAGTATGAAAAAATGAACGAGTCATGCAAATGGAAGAGGACGTGCTGGTGTCACAACAGATCAGGCCCAGGCACAACACAGCGTGCAGACGGAGAGAGGGCGTCTGTCGGCTGCATGTCAAAGGAAAGGTTACTGTACCACGCGTTGTCAGTGAAGAACTGCACTAGACACTCCACTTCTCGGGTTAGGCACAAAAACAAGAGAGAAATAGTGGATTTATTTCACGTTTTAGATGAGACAGGAGTTCAAATACCATGGAACTTTGAATCAAAAATCGGGTCCAAGATTGATCGGCCTTCAGGCGAAGCTGTGAGTTCCAGCTTTTTGGAACTTGTCATTGTCTCTCGTTTGTTTCTATCCAGCACAATGAGACTCGGAGCGTCATTAATAAACCTTTGATTTAATATTGAAGCCAGGTTGTTTTGATTTAAGTCATGAGTTTTACATTTTCACATGTTCTTCTTGCTGGGGTTAGGCGACATGCCGAGATGTTTATTTCAAAACGTACAAACACAAATAAAAGTAGTAAACTCCTTTCAGTCTGTATAAAATCTATTAAAAATATGTTGACCAAAGAAGGAATAAACCAAGTAAACAACCTTATACGAATGAAGAAAAACACATCCTGAAGCCTGAATATTTACCATTGGAATTAATTGAAAAACACATGATTTCCTGTGTTTTTATTCCCTCCAAGTCACAGCTGTATATTTGCTGTATCTCATTTGTACACTGAGATTCTGTTGAACTGTTTCCATGAAAATAAAAGCTCTGTCATTCTGAAAAAGTAAAATTATTATCCAGCCAAAGGGTATTGTGAGTCTGTGTGTGTGTATGTGTAAACTTGGTGTACATGGGATGCAATAGCAAAAAGAACCCGCGGTCTTGGCTGGGTCCGGTCTAGTTTTGATACTTTAATCCCTTGTTCCCAGGAGTGTCTTTTCCAATAAAATAAGATTATTTCTATAGAATATATCTACAGAAACGGATAAAACGGTTCCTATTGCAAGCCCTACTCCTTGGTAATAATCAATATACCAAGGCGTCAAAGAGATAATGCTGTGATTTTCATAACTCTTTAAAATATACTTGAAGGATATTGTCAAAATGCGATAAAGACAAGGATTTAGGCTGTGGAATGAAGTGTTAGGAAGCAGACAAAGAGGTTAGTACACACTGATGATTTATGCTTGCACTCATGTGGCTACACTGGCTGCAGATAGGGTTAATGACTCACTGTGTCTGCGCGGGGGCATGCTGGGGCGGGACAGGCCCTGGTGCTGTGCCTGTGCCTGCCATGGGGACAGCATGGGGCTGGGCAGCACACCCTACGCAGAGGAAAGACACAGGACAAAGGCATGACGGACAGAAAACACACAACATGCGTCCGTCCAAGTGGGCTGGCTGGTCATCAGATCATCACTCCTGGAATTTCGGCCCTAAAAATAATAATTAAAAAAACAATCCTACAACTGTTCTAAACATAAATCAGATCTTAGATAGAGCAATGATACTACATTGTAATATAGTTAAAAAAGGACAAAAAAATTATAAAATGACTGTACATGCATTTAGACATGTCAGTGTATCCATGATTGTTAAAACACCGGCCGTGTAGTTTAATGTAAAGTACACTAGTACAGAGCCCAGTGTTTTATCTTATCTACCCTCCCCTTTGCAAAACCTCAGTCAGTAAGGTTTACAGTGGAAGAATAGCGGATCAAGGTAAAGGATTTGAACTACTGTAATAATGTATGTAATGTACGGTCATGCATCCATCGACTTTTTACTGGGGTATCACCCTGCACAGGGACCAGAGGTGACAATGACCAGGTACAATTCATCTCTCCTTTTGGCTAATGTTTGTTGTACAATGTTCCATAAAAATCTTCAAATCCATATCTGTACGCCAGGTCGTGTGGGCAGCAGTCCCCCAGACTTCCCAATCCACACACACTTCCTCCAGCTCATCTGGGGTGACCTCAAGGCGTTTCCAAGCAGGCTGGGAAACATAGTCCCACCAACATGTCCTGGGTCTTCCCCAGGTCCTGGTTTGTTGCAGCCAACAGGACAACATTATTCGCAAAGAACAGAGATGAAATCCTGTGGTCTCCGAAATGGACCC
>JAPMNZ010915295.1:0-12210 GCA_029875035.1 Pomatoschistus microps
ATTATTATTATGGCATTAACTGATCAATGTCAGAGCAGGCCAGAGCACCATCGCTCATGGAGATGCTGTGTAACAAGCAATTGCCTTGTGTACTTTTTTTTCAATCATATAATTGAGGAATGTTTATTTATTCCATCACCAGATCATTTAGGAATGCAATCAGAATCAGTGCTTCTGTTTTCCAGGGGAGCTGCCTCTGTCCTTGGCGGCCTGTACAAACCAGCCTGATATAGTGCACTATTTGACTGAGAACTCACACAAAAAGGCTGATCTACGACGGCAGGATTCACGAGGAAACACAGTGCTCCATGCTCTGGTGCACATCGCAGACAACACTAAGGACAATACACGTTTCCTCACTAAGATGTACAACCTGCTGCTGATCAAGGGTGCCAAGCTGTACCCAGAGTACAGCCTGGAAACTATCCTCAACAACGACGGCATGTCACCACTCATGATGGCCGCCAAGCTGGGAAAGATTGGGGTAAAGTCCAACACATCCTTGCCTTCATACACAGACACATGATATCAACACTACTACTGGCCTTTTCAAATACATGTATATAGAAGTCTGATTATCTAATGGTTTGTATTTATGCAGGTTTTCCAGCACATTATTCGGCGTGAGATCAAAGATGAGGAAGTCCGACATCTATCTCGAAAGTTCAAGGACTGGGCGTATGGTCCCGTGTACTCGTCGCTCTATGATCTGTCCTCCCTGGACACGTGTGGAGAAGAGCCATCTGTGCTTGAGATCCTGGTCTACAACAGTCGCAATGAGGTATCACAATACAGTACACAGTGAGCATTTGTAAAGTAATAATATAAATTGTAATATGTTTCATTATCAGAATCGTCATGAGATGCTGGCGGTGGAGCCCATCAATGAGCTGCTCCGAGCAAAGTGGCAGAAGTTTGGAGCGGTCACATTTTACATCAGTGTCGTCTCCTACATCATCACTATGATAATTTTTACTCTTGTGGCGTATTATCATCCAACACAAGGAACGGTGAGTGGCAATGTCGCCGTCTGTCTGTTTGTCACATTATCCTGTCAAGAGTAAATAATCATGATTTCAGGGTAGCTCCAGGTTTGTCAAATTAAGACTTGTTCAATACTTTTTAAATGATGTTTACGAATAAACAAAACAAAAAAAACGGACAAAAACTCCTGTTATATTGTACAGTCCAGATGCAAATGTGGCCATGAAGTAATGTGCACTCATCTAGACAGAATACATTTGGACTGAATTTGACTCCATTGAAAGTTATAATTTTCTTTATGTGCATTATTCAACTTTCCTGGTGGCCTCTTAAATGTTGTTTTGCCTTGATAGTTTTGATACAGTATGTAAACTTTGCTTTCACATTGGAAACGACCATANTATATTTGTGGAGGGGGTTGTCTTCCTACAGTAAAAATCTAGGACTGAAGAACCAACACTGCTATTGCCACTCTTTTATTGTACATAATTATATCCTGCACAGACTATATTTTTAACCTATAACATCTTGCACACTTCTGTCTTTTTGCACAGTCTGAGTGATTCTATTCATGCCAAAAGCGACATGTACATTTCTCCATCGTGAGATCAATAAACTTTATCTTATCTTCATGTTTTAAACCAAACACAACATTTAAAACCAAGGAAGAACATCTATTTCAAAAAGCAAATATCGGACCACTTCACAAAAAGCACCACTGGGACATTTTAGAAATTCACATTTTAATGGTTTTATGACTATTTGGCTATCCTGAATTTTAGTTATATAGTTAATTTTTGACAAGAGAATTCTACACATGTTAAAGCAATGCGTGTGAGTCATGATTGTAAGTGTACCTTTCCCTGTGCCCAGCCTCCTTACCCCTACAGCAGCTCCACAGACTACATGCGTATGGCTGGGGAGACTGTGACTCTTGCATCAGGAATCTTCTTCTTTTTCACTAATGTATGTGTCCACCATCCTAATGCGATGTGATATCCGTGTGTTGACTCCCATTGCACACCCTTTAATCAACTCCAAACTGTTGTTGCAGATAAAAGACCTGTTCCTGAAGAAGCGCCCTGGAGTGAAGTCTTTATTTATTGATGGTTCCTTTCAACTGCTGTAGTACGCCTCCATCTTGTCTCCTTCACCTTTTGATGTCGTACTTTAGTGACTTTTGCTCAAGGCCGATTTAGCATTCAGTCAATTGAGGCATCTAATTAACTCTATGAAAATCTCCATTGACGTGTTTTATAGTTTTAACCACCAATTTAGCTGATGCTACATACAAATGGCCCCAAATATCAAGCTGTGTCTTATTTTTTGCTTAGATCATTAGGAAATAACTGTCTTGTCACAACGCATAATCTTATGTAATTGTATTTGTAGCTTCATCTACTCAGTCCTCATCGTTGTCTCCGCTGCTTTGTACCTGTCTGGAATAAAAGCCTACATTTCAGTCATGGTGTTTGCCCTCGTCTTGGGTTGGATGAACACGTTGTATTTCACCAGAGGACTGAAGCTAACAGGCACTTACAGCATCATGATCCAGAAGGTTGGACACTTGAAGTCACAATGAGGAAAATCAAATGTGCTGCCGTTTACTGTGTTTTGATGCTTTGTAGATTCTCTTCAAAGATCTGTTCCGGTTCCTGTTAGTCTACGTGCTGTTCATGATCGGATATGCATCAGGTACTTATAGACGTGTATTGTATTACCAGAAGTGGCAAAAGCACTAAAGGTAAAAAATACTAGAGAAAGTAATAGTATGAAGGTGAAAAAGCAGAAATAATTCATGAATAATTGACAGATAATATATTTAATTGAGACATTTTAAGCACTACCTTTAAGCATCTAAACAGCAGCCGTTGTTTCAATGGTTGACTGATGAAACACAACTAATGAAATAGTTCCTTTGTTTTTAATCACTTCAAAGCTATTGCTATGTTGTGTTACCATCTGCAAAGTAACAAGTCATTTTGAAATGTAAGGAGTAGAAGGCACAGATAGTTTGGTTTGAAAGTAAGGAGTAAAGGCAAAGTTGTCCAAAAAGTATAGCACTGATACCAGAAAAAGATATTTGAGGACAATACTTAGGGTAAAAATACTTAGTTACTTGCCACCTCTGTTTGTAGAGAGATGAAAATGATATTCACTGACCTGTTGTGCAGCTCTGGTGTCCCTGCTGACTGTGTGTCCTGCTGCGGGCTCGGACTGCGGCGACGAAGGCTGTCCCACTTACCCAATGTGCAGGGACCAGGACACTTTCAGCTTCTTCCTGCTGGACCTGTTTAAGCTCACTATTGGGATGGGTGAACTGCACATGATCCACAGCGCGCAGTACCCAGCCGTGTTCCTCATCCTCTTGGTCACTTACATCATCCTGACGTTTGTGCTGCTGCTCAACATGTTGATCGCTCTGATGGGAGAGACAGTGGGACAGGTCTCCAAGGAGAGCAAGAAGATCTGGAAGCTGCAGGTTCGCTTGTGTTCACATTGATCTGGTGATGTCATTGTGATGTGATGCAGTCATCTGTTCAAGGCACTGTGGGCCTCATTTATCAATCCGGATGTTAAACTAATGCATCGACCAGTTTCATTTCACTTCCTGGAAACACTTTAGGATTTGTTCGCTCCACGGCGGGTACCGTTTTTGCATGAACCAATTTCTGCTGTTTGTTTGTGATGTATAGCCTTGATAACATTCACCGAACGTTCTCTTTGTTCTTAAACCCTCAATTTTGGACATTGTTGCCAACATAAAACGTATGGTTTGATCTATCTTACCACCTCCGTTCACTGGTTGACCGATTGTACTTCCTGGATCCTGCAGCAGCTGTGTTTCTGAAATGAAATGAGGGGACGTGCATGTCAAATGATGATGAATGCTTGATAAATGAGGCCCCAAGTTTGGAAATCCATCTATAATGAGATATGTGCCAGTCAACACCATTTCCTCTGTGCTCTGTGTGAGTGACAGGTGGATTCATTCAATTACTTCATTTTAGATTTTGAGATTATAGTAGACTTTGAAAATTAACATATTTTTTATTGGGATTTTTTTGGCAAAAATATATATTTTTGTGTGCCTTCTTTGCTGGTATTTTAAATGAAAGCCCTTAAATATTTATACCTATCTTATCTATCCTAATGGCAACAGTGGGCAACCACCATCTTGGACATCGAGCGTTCATTCCCAGTGTGTCTTCGCAAGTCCTTCCGAGTCGGTGAGATGGTGACGGTGGGCAAAAATTGGGACGACACACCGGACCGACGTTGGTGCTTTAGGTATTTTAGAAAACAATCTATTTTGCCTTTAATAAAACACTGTAACAGTTATATAATGTATATTGTGTTCATTAGGGTGGATGAAGTAAACTGGACCCATTGGAACCAGAACCTGGCTATTATCAACGAAGACCCTGGTAAAAATGAGACCCATCTGGTCAGTGGGCAGCATCAGGGCGCGAGAGGCCTGCGGCGAGGTGTGTGTGCCACTGCTTTTTAGACTTTTTGACCCAGTTTATGAGCTCTGTTTGCCTGCAGACCGCTGGTCCACTGTGGTGCCGCGTGCAGTGGAGCTGAGCAGGGGACCTCGTTCTCGGGAGCTGGTTGTGGAGATGGAGCCTCTGACTCTCAGACACTGAGGCTGGAGGGCGGTCCTTCCTGGGCGGAGAACCGTCAGCATAAAACAGACTGATCTGCTGGAGGCCTTTCAGTGCACTCTTTCACACAGACATTACGGCACTTTATGAGAAAGCAGAGCAGCAGTTAGGACATGGACAGTGAGTATCAAGCACAACACTGAATGGACTCTTTTTACATTGGTCATAAATGTATATATTGATATAAAGTTGTGTATAGTATTAGCATACATAGACATTACATAGAGCTTCCCAAAGCTTCCCAAAGTCATTTTCTACCAGAGCCAGTGACTTTACAACACTACCCGTAACTTTTTTTCTTTACCAAAGACAATCTTTCCACTCAGGGATTCACACTGCCAAGCACCAGCAGGAGTTATTTATTCTGATAGTTAGCTGTGGCATATTTACAGTGCCGGTATTGTTCATTACATTAGGGATGTTCTTAAAGTGCAGATTGACAGGTTTGTTAGCACTGGAGAAAGTCTTGAAGTTATATAAATACATTTAAAGAGATTATATTCAGGCTGTATATTTGTTGCTTAAATGTATATTCATAGATATATGATTGTTCATAAATGGCATATTTTAACCCATTATTGGTGGGAACAAAGCTTTCATTTAAACTAGAACAATGCACAGAGCTATTATTGTAAGAACACAAAGACATTGTTATAGAGCGTGAGTAGGTTACAATTGTCGAGCATAAATGCAAATATAAGACAATAGCCCGTCTATTGTTGTCTTTGAATTTCATGTTATTGTCTCAATGCAGCTGTGGTATTTGCATAATCAGCTCAGTCCTTGACATTATGTATTTTTCATATTTGCTGCAGTCTTTTAATTGCACTTGGCTTTTTGCCCCATAGTACTTTTGTGCATCTACTGTAGTTTATACCTATGCATTTATGATGCTTTCGGGAGCTGCTGTTCAAGGCTTTTTTTAAAATAAAGGCTTTTTGATCTTATCCATGATTCCTTTAATATGACTTTTACTTGTTAAAATGCAGTATAGTATGTAAACCATAGATAGACAGTAAATATTAACGCAGTGTGGGTTCTTCGTTTTGTAATACCTCGAATGTCCAGAAGGTGTCTCTACAACTTCAAACTCGTGCTGTATCCCTGAGGGTTTGCTCTGTGAGAAGAACAGATGTAATGGGACAAAGCTCATGTTTACAGGTGCTTACGTCTGTAGCTGTTGTTGTGACCTCGGAACACTACAGTAACACCCATCTAATCTCATTACACTTCACAATACAGACTAGAACCAAGTACAAGAAATTCTAATAAATAATAATTGATTTAATGTGTAATCATTTCCCAGGGACTGATCAATGTGAATATTGTGGTGTTTCATGATCTTTTGATTTTTCCTTCTCTGCATCAGAAATTAAAGTGCTTATAATTAATTTATTGTAACGGTGTATTGTCAGAATTGAGAAAGGAAAATGAAATGAAAAGAGAAGACATCATTTTACCTACTTTTAAGTATAGGTAAGTAAAGAAATTGACAATCGATAGTAATTAAAATCTTTCTGCCTAAAACAATCTTAACTTACAAACATTATGGAAAAATGTGCTTATTAAGATTACTGTTGTTTAGTGATTAATTGCAATCAAATTAAGAATAGCCATTTTGAAACAGCAATTATTTAAGTCACAAAAAGAATGACACAATGTGTGTAAGTGACAAAGATAAATAAGCCATAATAGCTTAAAGGCTTTGACTCAAATGAATATTCACAACAACACAATGTTCTCAAGTAAAGACAAAAAAACTGCTTAAACTACCTGATTCAAGCATTTATTCATTCACGGGCTTTAATTTAACATTTGATTGTTACACAAGTACTTTTAAAAAATAGATCGTGAAGCCCAGAAATGGTACAAACCTTCTTGTGACCTGAAGACCCACAAGAAACCCAACACAAGCAGCCAAGGCCCTCCTGGTTCTTACACTGGGCCTCTCCTTGTGGCCAAGCGTTTGAAGGACACTGAGAATCTCTCACCTCCTCAGAAGAGGCTAATCCTCTTTGCCCCAACTTTAACTGGGCCAGTAATCCTGCAGGTTTATCTGAGCATTGAGCACCAGGCCACTGCTCGACCTGCCCTCCTCATCACTGCCCTTTAAGTAGGCCAGGTCTTACAAGTGTCACCGTCAGCAACTTTCTATGCTGATTTGCAATTATTGCTGCAAGACTATCTACAAAATGGTTTGCTAACGTGCATGTGTGTGTGACACATACTGTACAGAACAAAGACAAAAGAGAAAGCCAAATGAGATTATGTTTCAAGGACCCAATTTGATCACCACATGGGGGAGTGCTCCATTCTCAGCCAAAAGGTCCTTAAGTAAAGCAACTAACGAAGATATTGGCAGGACAAACTGTTCAGCTTTATGCTCAATCAGTAGACTATTGAAGGATATTAAGACTGCTGCGGCCAAGTGAGTCTTACTATCAATACCACTATTACTACTTCTATTACTACCATATCTCTGAGCCTATTCAGGCTGGTATTGTGCTCAAATGCCCAAACAAGTATGGTAAAAACTACTAATTTCTACTAATGGTTAATATTATATTCCCATGCCTGTTTGGATACAGATTTCATGAAGAAGCTTTGTTTTGTTTCTCTCACAAATTGCCTTGTGCGGTGCAAAACAGTGGGACCCTGGGACCTGTCACTTAAGTGTGGTATTTCTGAGTGAAAGGAGTAATTACTGGGAGCATGGGGAGATGTGGAGTCTTGTAATTTGGTCAAGCAGTGCGTGAGATGACCTTTGAGGTGATCACAGTTGTAGATAGGCTGCTAGTCTGAGATGTCTAAAGCCACTGTGCTTTTCTGCCGCCCTCTTCAAGCTTCTCATGATTTACAGTGAAATTGCAGAGGCTCAATGTGGCGTGCAGGTGAATGAGTTTCACTAATAAGAAAACCACTTTCTGCTCCATGGAGCCCTTTTCCCACCTGGCCTGATGCGAATACATGCAGTGTGCCGTTTCACAGTGGCAGACAATGCTCTCTTCGTTCACATTTATAGCAAAGCAGAGGAGAAAACAAACTTAGGGTTGGTTACAGTGGGAAAACCAAACAAAACAGATAATCACATTGGACCCAAGAATGGTTTCGTTTGGGACTGAAGGGTATGTTCCAGTTATTGTGGGATCACTCTCCTCAGCCTTCTCAGCTGGTACTGGAGAGCAGACTTTGACTGATTGTCAGACGGATTGGTGTACCATTTGTTTCAGACTTTTGTGCTGAAGAGCTAAATTGAAAGGCAAAGCTCATTTTCCGGTTCCCACCTTCACCTATGGTCATAATCTTTGGGTAATGACCAAAAGGACAACATTGTGTATGCAAGCAGTCGAAATGAGTTTCCAGAGTTGCTCGGTGTGGAGCCGCTGCTTCTCCACATTGAAAAGACCCAGTTGAGGTGACAAATGCCGCCAGGCCACCTCCTGGTGGTGTTTCAAGAGGAGACCCCAGGAAAGACTCAGGACACACAGGAGGGTATGTCTCTCAGCTGGCCTGGGAACGCCTTGGGTTTCCCCCAGATGAGCTGGAGGTGTGTGATCTCGGCATCTCTCACAAAGCTCAGACTGCTACCTCCACAACCCAACAGCAGATAAAGCGAACAAAACAATGAAAGAAACGGTTTCTTTCACATGAAAATGCTCTTCACTGTGCAGGCATACAATGGGCACACATTCATCTGCACTGTAAGGATTGTGACATTTTCGGTATTCATTGAACGATTTATGCTTAAGGCGGTTAAATAGATTGTAGTGTATGCATGTGCAGCACACATATAATCTAAACGTCTGAAATGGCAGATGATGAAATTGCAGATGTTGAGATTGAAATTTTATATTTATTGTGTGTCGTAATAGACTGCTATGCAAGACTAAAAGTTTATGCTGTAAAACAATAAAGGCAGCGCATCTGTCAGCCAATTTAATTTCTAGTCCATATTAAATAAATGGCCCATGACTGGATAACACCCCTCGCCCCTCCCTCCATTTGCACAATGAACTTTGTAAATGTTGGGAAAAAATAAAGAAATTGTGGACTATGCGCAATTAAAACAAGCATAAATACATGTGTTGCACTAATGGATACATGGTTACACTGTAGAAAATGACTACTTCTTCAGCTTCAGATGTACAGTGTCCATGTGGTCCATAATATTAGTTTGCATTTCGTTCATTTCGTTCACCTCTTCGTTTGAAGAGGTGAAGAAGGTCACGTAATAACACCAATGTTTGAAGACTTATGTGCTTATTCTGCCATTACTGCAGCCCATTATCTTTTATGATAATAAAATTATGATCAACAATAAAGACAGCTATACAAGTACTTATCTTTCAATTGCTTATGTAAAACAATTGTATATTGAAGTGGAGAGACAGAATTAAAACATGTACATTGAAATAAAAAATATTTTAATCCTGAGATTGACAAAAGCAAGTGTTGTGTGGATGGCAGGGGGTAGTGGCAGTTCAGGAAGATTGAAGAAGATGGAGCTGAGATTAGGGCGTAACGTAACGTAAACAATCAGCCCAGTAATTACTGTATCAGGCACATTCAAGAGAAAATCTGAATCGACAAAAGGATCCAACAGATTTTTGTGAAGAATCAAACTTAAGTCCATTATTACCACACCTTCCAAACAAGGAAAACAAAATCTTTAAGTGTTTTCAACCTGAGAAGACAAAAGCATTTGGAACAAAAATACAACATTGCAGCGAGAACAAAGGATGCTTTATAGATTTCCCATTTCCATATATATTATTTTCTCAAGGTTGCAGCACCCTCAGACTTTGGCAGCATTGGTGCGTGTAAGATTAGTCAGGGGAAAAAAAACAAATACAAAAAACCTGTTACATTCAAAAAGCCTCTCCAACATGAAGAAACAGCAAAATCCCCAGACTTTTGGTATGTTTATAGTCTTAACGTCGCAACCATTGAATGGAATGGTCTGCTTTCCAAAAACGGACTTTTTATCACATACCTTTTACTTCTTTGCTTACATACAGACCTTTCATAATTGAATGGAGATTGTCTATAGTGGCCCGGCTGCTCTCCTCTCCAAAGTGCAACCAGACCTCTGCGTTGGCTAAGGGGCTTCATGCTCTTATTGGGATTTAGGCAGGGATTTGAGCTAATTGTACATTAGCTTTGTCCTCTCAGGTCATCCTTCTGTGTCTCCAGTTGTCCTTGAAACCAGTTAATAGTCAGTTAGTAGTCAGTGTAATTTATTTATATTTTTCACACATTGTGCATTGGGTGGCAGAAAGCCCTATTCCCGCAATAGAGCTACGGTCTTGGCCTCTAAGCGCAATCAAGATTTCCAATTAGATAAAGACAGCGTGTTGTGGTCTGAATTGTTCACAATATGTTAATTAAACAAGAATCTTGAACCAACAAAACAGATTTATGATGCAAAAAAGTTAGAAACACACTAAGCAAATTCTTGCTTAGAATGAGGAAAAATAAGAGGGCTTTTTGCCACAACACGTGTGATATTGATTTATAGGCATTTAGGCAATTACTTAAAGACTTGTGTAATAATAAAGGATTCCCAAAACAAGCAAAAAACAGTCAGGTATTGATTACTGATGGGACAGTACAAAAAGCAACCTCAGTCGTCTTTTCCACGCAGATCTATTATATTGCATCAGTCAGACAAAGCATCAAATATGATCCAAGATAAAACAAAAAACCTTGATAAAACAGGCAGCCTTTATGACCAGAGTATAGAGGCCCTCTGCAGCAGGCATCCCCTCCCCAAACACCGCCCTCTATCCTCTCCTCCGGCACGGCTCTGTCCTAACCTCCGGTTTGTTTAAGTACTGCTGAACCCTGCTGGCCCCAGACAGGGGGAGGCAAGCTCACATAATGACATGCCATATGCCATTCTGCCTGCACAGCTGACTGAGCTGTGCACGGATCAGTTCAGGCAAGTCTATTTGAAATGTAATTCTATTATCCTAATATGGGCTAAGTGTTCATCAGGGATAGCAGAATGCAAAGGATCTGTGGACCAAGATGTGTCCCCTTGGTCCCAGTTGTGGGAGAAAGCAGACCAAGGGGACCCCTCCTTCATCAAATCCTGACTCAAACATGCAACACTAGCCCTTTTTGTATCATTTGATCATTTTAGGTTGTGTACAGTACGGCGTGTATACAGTATCCATGAGTGTTGTGACATGTGCTTTTTAATCAAATGTATGAATAACATTATCACATGCATGTATAAAAGAAAGACAGAAAAATACCTCTCGTGTTCACTATATGTGCTTTCTTCCCTTCAACATCACGTGCCTGGGTCTAATGCTTAGACACAGAAGCCAAGCACAGGGGATTTTGAGATGACCGTATCTGTAAATCTGTCAAAATATTTCTACAAGAGAAAATATGGTGGATTCAAACGGCGGCTGGGTATTAGGACTCTGAAACAACACAAAGATTTTGCTGGAATGTTAAGGAGGCTTACTGCACATTTCAGCCCAGGGGCTTGATACTTGACACATGAGACTTTGTCAACCTTGACATGAACATGCACCATCAGCTCAGAGCTTAGGGCTCCTAAAGTTGCCCTTTATTTCAGTTATTTTGGGGCAAATACATGTTACTATTTAACTGATACACTTTGAATCGCTTGTTTCACAAAGCAAACATGTACCCTGCTGAAAGATGATTGAGTGATTGAGTTACAGGGAGTAGGACAATTACAAATAATGACAGACTTTAAAGACAAAATGTGGCTTTAGAGTAAATTCTTAAAAGAAATTTATTTTACACCTCAAACAAAGAAGATTAGGATTGTGGTACATTTGGGAATGTATTGACAACTGTAATTTACATTTTTTTTGGTGTAAGCTCAGACAAAAATGTTAATACAGTCATAATAATTGCACTTTATAAATCTAGATGCCAGTTTCCCCCAGAACAAAGCTTCACTTTTCCCTTCTGTTCATAAATTCAAATCTCCGATGAAATTTCACTGACAAAAGAAATGTTAATTTAAGACAAGAAGACTGCTGCACTGATCCATTTTCACTGGAGTCTCACAATGCAATCTATTGCAGTAATTTAAGTGCAGTACATTCTCACAGTCATAATAAATATTTCACTGCTGTGAATCAAGTCTAAGGACTGAAACTCATTCCTGCCACCCCCAGAGGACACTACATGATTGTTTCTATTTGTTTGTGTAGCGTACCCCTGCACCATAATGCAGCTCTATCCCAGTGCTTGGTAGTTATTCTCTTTCTTCCACACATTTTAAGTTTGGGGACACATTGGCTGGTCAGTTTTTGTCTCCCAAAGTGAATAATTACAAAAAGTTCAAAAAGTCTGAGGATTTTGAAAAACAAAAGCTAAAATACACACATGCTGCACTCTGCTTCATCCACACCATCAAACATACAGAGTCAATGTGAAAACCTTCCATCACATTCTTCATTGTAAGCTTACATTTAGCTTGAACTTTCTTAAAATTAGCAATAATTGTATTAGATTCCAGTGTTTGCAAAACAGATCTCTAATGGGTTCTTACAGAACCTAAGCAGCA
>JAPMNZ010915298.1:0-12180 GCA_029875035.1 Pomatoschistus microps
GGCTTATGTTTTGCATATATGAAAAAATAAATAAAACAAAATCAATGTTTTTTTTTTTCAATCTGTTATTTTTACATAAGGATTATTGGTAGAACAAAGGATTTCACCAATAATTCCAAGCAGGCTCCCATCACAGTACTACTCTAGCTGTTTTCTAGACTCTACTTTTTTTGCAACTGCAATTTATCATTTAATTCCGATTTTTTTTGCTGCCAGCCATTTAATAACTTAATTATCATGTTGGATTAGAAAACTCGCAGTGATTGCATTAAGGACCATGGCTGAACATTCAACGATTTCCCAACAAACAGAAATGATGCAGGTGCAAGCGAAAGATAAGACTGGAGTACATTTTACTCTTTGGGTCTTTCCCATTGACTTGACTTGGCAATTGAAAAAATAAAATGACTTCCTTGCGCTACCTGCTGCCTTTTAACCCCAATCACACAGGACGCAAACAGGAGCTCATGCAATGTCTCTCTCCACTCAAGACTGCTCAGTAAATCCATGAAATGAGTCTTTGCATTTGTTCCTTTCATATAAATGATAAAATCCTAATTAGGAAGTATGATAATTTGTTCAAAGAGACAAACGTGCATTGCATTGAAGATGAAGTATGTGCATGAAAAAGATTCTTCAGCAGTCTGGAGGAAAAGCGGCATGTCTGACCTATGGCAATAATTATCCGTCTTTACACGTTCTTTTGAAAGTGAGAATACTCGACAGATAGTATGAATGTCATTACTACACATGCTCATACTATTTATCTATTCATCTATTAAACAAAACACCGCCAGTTGGATCACACACGATCTTCTGCCTTGCTTTGCATTTTCTCCCCTTGCTTTGCATTTTTCTTTTCCTTCTGCAATTTCAATATACTGTAGGTTTTCATATCTGTGTGATGACCAAAATATACAAAACACAACATATAGTACATTATAACTAATCTAAACATTTTTTTTGGTATTGGTGTTGTGCATGGTCTCACTTCCCCATCAACAAAACAGGATTTTGGTGTAAAGGTGAAGCAATGCTGGATGGAAACCTCAAGAAAATAAACGTTATGTATAGTGCGACTTTTGGTATGAGTAATGTGTGACTATTTTTATTCTCGCAAACCAGATCTTTAATCTTCTACACATCTATTTGTTGTGTTTGTTGTCATTGTTCCCAGAGGCACCTGTCTCCATCTAACTAATCTCTATCCTGCATGTTTGCACTACCCCATCTGTTGCTGTTAACTTCTCTTGCCACTTAATCACACTCTCTAAGACAGTCTGCTGATGCTGATTTATGGTATTTTCTTTTCTCAATCAATTGTTGTGGGTAATTATCTGGAGGATATCTGCCACTATCCATGGACATGTTAAATTAATCATATACAAGTGTCTATACGGCTCTGAAATTGTATCCGTATTGTGAGTGGGCAGGCAGCAGGTGGGTGCTTTTATTCCTTCGCAGGCGGGGTCCCTGCAGACCTGTTGAAATATTACTGGAAAAAAACAGCATACGTTGGGACAGAATATCCATAAGGTTTATAGATCCCTTGTTGCATATTTAAACTTGTAGATGCAGAGAAATGTAAATCTCAAAAGTATAAGAAAAAATAGCTCAACATTAACTCAACCTTTGGCGTATAGTTGCATGTTTACTGTCTTATTTGTTGGTTTTCTATCAAATCTGTTCTTGACGCAACTTTATTTAATCAAAGCAATCAATGTAGTATATGTACAAGACGAGTATACATCATCCGAGATTGTATTCTCAAAAATGATCAAAAAGTAACAAATCAAGAAAATCAGATGCAATTATTTGAAATATCCGCTCCCTTAAGAGTAAAGAGATTCAATCCAAAATTATGAATAGGATTTATCCAACTAATAAATTCCTGAGGTGCAGATTTAAATTGGATGTGGATAAATGTGGATTCTGTCAGATGGTGACCGAGGATGTAGATAATTTATGTTTCTCTTGTGAATCTGTCCAGTTTTTCTGGTTTTACTTTCAACAAGGGATACGAATCGAAGGAATTTTACTGCCATGTTTAACTATTCATGATGTAATGTTTGGTTTTTACTTTGATTATAGTTTAACTGAATATGGTGTTAATAATATTATATTTTTAGCTAAAAAATACATTCACAAGTGCCGTTTTATAAAAAGCATCCCAAATTGGAGGAATTAGTTCAAAACTTTTCTATCCTTCACTCAATCTCAAAACATGTATTGAATGATTGTTATTAGTATTTTGAGGCACCTATTTTGTTTGTATTATGTTTAAATAATATAATAATAATAATAATAATAATAATAATAATAATAATAATAATAATAACAAAAAAACATGGATCTAATATATATATAAAAACACGAGTACATCCGGTCAGTTTTGAGAGCTTGCGTCACACTTGTTGACATCACATTAACACATCTTTCCGGTCAATTCCAGGCATTTTAAGTCTTCAGAGTTGTTCAGGCGTTCTTATTTGCCAATAATATAGTCAAATATGAAATAAATGGAAGACGCTTTCATCATGTATTGACGTGAATTCTTTTCATAGATCTTGAATAATACGCTCGACGTCACAAATAGCTTCCTCTCAGAGCACTTGGAAAGAGAGAGAGAAAGAGAGAAAGAGAGAGAGAGAGAGAGAGAGAGAGAGAGAGAGTAAGAGAGAGAGAGAGTAAAGAGCTCCTTCTCAATGCGCTCCAGTCTCCTCCATCCCCGGCCCTGCGCGCGCGCCTCTCCATTCCCCACTTCCAACTTTACGCACGGACTTGGATTAAACTCCTCTCGCTCTTTTCACGTTTCACTTTTCCACTCTCTACCATGGATGATGAGTTCGTGCTGAACGCGGACCACCCGGTAGTTCCGGAGGGCGCCCTTAACTCCAACGCCACGAGTGATGCCGCGGGCTGGTGGATGGACCCCGACAGCGCGGAGACGGTCCATTTCGTGGTGCGCTGCGTCATGACCTCCGTGTACATCCTCATCATCACCGTGGGGCTGGTTGGCAACATCACGCTCGTCAACATCTTCATCACCAACAGCGCCATGAGGAGCGTCCCCAACATCTTCATCTCCAGCCTGGCCGCGGGGGACCTGCTGCTGCTGCTCACATGTGTGCCCGTGGATGCCTTTCGGTACTTCTCTGAGGAGTGGGTGTTTGGCGAGGCAGCTTGTAAACTCATCCCCGCCATCCAGTTGACCTCCGTCGGGGTGTCGGTGTTCACCCTCACCACGCTCAGTGCGGACAGGTAAGGACCGTATAAGGACCGCTCTCTCGGGGAGTGCGTAAAACAGCTGCTTCTGTTTGATTAATGGTCTCAGTCCGCCTCAATTGTACTTTTTAAACTTATTTTGTTTTATCTAATTGTCTGGTGCACACTGGGGGACTTTTGCTCATGTGGTCCAATGCGTTTTCTTTTCTGAAGATGGCAAATACAATTAATCTGAATTTGAATCTGATATATGATTCAAAACCAACTAAGGAAAGTTTATTTTTATAGCACAGTTTATCAAGGCAACTCAATGTGCTTAACAAAACAGGATTATACAAGGCATCGTAAATAATCACAGTATATTTGAAAGAGTGAAGACACTAGCCTTCAGTTGCATGCAAACAGAACTGTTTGCAAACTTGGATTTGAGTATTGTTCGAGCAGCCTGTCTCACATTTTCAGGAAGACCTCAAAGAATGTCAATGTGGGATAGACCATCTGGCTGGGGGGAATACTTTATAATGTTGAATTTGTAAAGTCTACTAGTCCTATACGTTATACACAATTGTCCAATCATGAATACATGGCTCATGCACACATCGATTTTTGAGAAATTGCTGACAACATTACTTTTTCTATTTAATTGCTACTTTTCAAAATTGAACTAAATTTTCTTTACTATCGACACATTTTGGATAAATCTGCTGTATAGGACACTGTAGCCTGCCAAATTTAGATTCTTGATACAATCTCTTCACGGATTACTTCCCAGTGTGTGTGGGAAGTGGCTGGATGGCATTTTCTGAGCCACAGAGACAGAGCGCTGAGACCGTGGTCTGGTCGTCTGTCACCCCTATAACTGCAGTCACTGTTTCTCTTGGAATGAGAGAAAAAATGGAAAGATATAGAGCGATTGTAATCTCAAATGTTGCAGATCCTGATAATCAACACCTGGATAAAAATTGTCAGTGAGCAAAAAAGGGTTGGATTCTAATGTTTTGAGTATTAAACCCTTGTGCTACCTGCCATTAATGATCAAAAGTATAAGTAAAATATCCTTTATTATAGGGTCTATAAGGGTCTGATCAAAATCACTGTGACAGGTCAATTAGACCAGAGAATCACCCTATTCACACATAGTTTCGCTCCTGGTGCTCCTGTTTCCTCCAGGTGCTCCGGTTTCCCTTACCGCTAAAATCATGTAGAATAGGTAGGAATGTAATGAGTGAGTGAAAGGATGCCGTTGATTGGGGGCCTTGATGCTCCAGTGGGATCAGCGTCTCACTTCCGTCATCACCGCGTGGAGAGACTGGATCTGAACTCTGAACAACTGCAAAGCGCTTTGTGTGGCCACGGTCTGTAAAATGCGCTATATAGATAAAGATTACTTACTTACTTACTATAGATATAAAAAAGATCAAATCAGAAATCAGTCAAAAACATATGTATACATTATTTTCCCCACCCAGCCAAAGTTAGCTACCGACATTCACTGCTCAAAAAATAAATGTGAAACTTTTATGAAGAACCGCACTGACGCTCACTCTTCTCTTCCTTTCTTCAAACAATACCCTGGATGGCTGCATGGTTTTATTGTGTTTAAATAGATTTGGTTCAAGCGTTTTCTCCCTGCCGTCACTCTGCGTGTGAACCTTGCGCAGATCATGAGTCACAAATGCAACAGGAGTGATAATGAGAAAAGCTTTAAATCAATCAGAAAAGAGATCAGTAAGTAAGTAACCTGTGTTTATACAGCGCCACTCGCAGAGATTGACGCAGAAGCCACTTCAGAAGTAAAGTGCCTTGTGCCAAGAGTATGATCATTTTTAATGTCATGTGTTTATTCATCTCAAGCTCATAAACAGCTGCTCGTATAAAAGGTTACTGTTTGATTTTTCCTCTGTGTTTTTGTTTTGTTTCTCTGCTTTTATTTGTTTTTGTTTTATGCCCTTTTCTGCTCATATGAATTGCACCTGGTCTAAATCTGAGTAAATTATTGTATTTTACAGTATTCACATATTATACAACATTTATATAATATTTTCCACGCATTTTGGGATGCCTTTGTTCACTCCTGTCGAATCTTGAAATGGCGTCAAACTAAAACAAAACACAAAAGCACGTGAATAAAATAAAATAGTCAACTACGATACATTCCACAATAAAGCAAGACTACCTGAAAGTGACAGCATCTGGAAATACAGTTTGAAGGGCAACAATNAATATATACAGTACTTACATGTAAAGGCAATGAAGTTTATGGATAAATCTGTAACAGGCTCCAGTGCATGACTTTTGAAGTCATCAGGGTGTGATACTACTGCACATGTAGCAGCATGAGGCTCTGGGCTAGAACTGACAGTGGACCCGTATTGCATTGCACAGTACTACTACTACATAATGCGTCAGCAATGTTCATCGGTCTTCATTGTTCATTGTACAGTGTGACAGCAGCAGGAATCCAAGTGTAATCTGAGTGAATACCTAACAATAAATATTCTTCACATTCTTCTCCACTTGTTCAGAAAAGACAGAATACAATTCGTTAATGTTGTGACGTATTATCCGGGGACACGTGTAAAAAATGGTGATGTATTGTATAACATAGAAAATTAATTAGAGAAAAGACGGACCCTTTAAAGCCACATAACGAGAAAAAGTCAATTAATCTTGATATGTTTTAAAAGCTGTCAGTGATGGCAGACGTGAAACCTGAGGATCTTCTTCTCAGATCAATGGCACCCTGCAGACGGCGTCGAAGAAACCGAGATGAAAAATCCGACAGAACTGGACTTAACAACAAAGAGAGACTTTAATGAGGGCATGTTTTCATCAAGCTTTCACAAGGAAAACAAGTATTGAAGTGGATATCCATAAAAACCAACATAGTTCAGCCCTGAGTCTTCAACACAAACGGTGCTTCTGGTATTTGACAATTTATCTGCAGTCAATACAGTTTTATTATTACAGTTTTATGTGCTGCGCTGCTATAGTCCATTATAACACAACACTAACCATAAAACGAATGCATTCCGACAATTCCGGGTAAATAAACTGTCAATGTAAACGGAATTAACTGGTGCTCACTTGACCTTTAACAGAAGCAGTGACCAACAATCGTTTTGCAATTTAAAGCTGGGATACCTGATTTTGTTTACCACAGAAGGTGCATATTGGAGCTATGTCAATCTATTCTATTCTGTCAATGTTTACAGACTGAAAACTTAGAAAGAGAATTACGTTTCAGCCAATCATCATACAGTCTATTTGCACCGAGCTGTTATGAGCGATTATTTGGGTAATCCAGAGGTGTCAAACTCATTGTGGTCAAGGGCCGAATAACGAGAATAAGAACAAGTCAAGGGCCAAAACATAGATGGGATTTCCTTTTTTTATATAGTTATTTTTAATTATGAAGATATTTGACATTACTTTTATACTGTATATGACTTTCACTATTATTTTCTGGTTCATTTTTCTGGAAACAAAATGTTTTTATTGTTTAGATTTATCAGAAACTACACCAAATATAACATTGGTTCATTGCTTTATATTTATCTAATGATGTGTTGGGTTAACATTTTAGAATAGATAACATTTGATTGTTTTCCTGAGACAATAGATTATGTAACATGCCTTGGTCGCCCATTACCATCAATGCTGCAAGTTCATAATTATACCTGAAATAATTTAGGGGTCACTAAAAATGGTCTTGGCCTGGGGTAATCGATCAGTTGGCCGATTATTCTTTTGTTTAATTAATTAGTTGTGGCACATTTGTACATTTGACCAAAGCAAAGCTGCCCCTTGACAGCAGCTTTGTAAACACGTTTTTTATTTCCTTCTGCAGCCATTGTAGAATTATTCAAGCCTCAGCATATTTATAGTTTTTCTCAGTCGCTTTGGTGCATTTTTCACATCATTCTTCACATTTGCACAACTGTTGGTGCATTTCTCAGGACAATTAGTGCAAACAGCAAAACCTTGTGGATAACCTGCAAAAGTGCATCACCTTCTCAAAATGAAAAGTAAATTCCTCAAAAGCAAGTCTTCATGTCAATGAAACTGTCTGTGTCGTCAAAATAATATGTCCTAACAACATTGAGTATGAACAACACAGTCACATGACTTAGTCATGTTTTCATTGTGAAAGTTTACTCTCTCTGTGTTTTCAATGTAAAAAAGTCAGATCTTGGTCACACTTGAGCGCGACTATGAGCACACTATACACAACCTGTACAACCGTTTACAGTAAAGTTACACATGACAGTATTTAGAGAGGTAACTGATATGTATGTATGTATGTGTGTATGTATAGACTGTATGTATGTATGTGTGTATATGTACTGTATGCATATATGTACAGTATGTGTGTGTATGTACTGTTTGTATATTTGTGTGTTGATGTATATGTACGTATGTATGTGTGCTGCATATGCTCTTTGCAAAGCTGAAATTTACTTGAGCGAAATTGTTAAATTTAGGAAAGATTTACAGGGAAAAAAAAGATAAAGGAATGTATGAAATTAGCCTTACAGATATGATTTTGAGAACTAGTTCAACAATTTTGTATGTGATGACCAAAGCGATGAAATGAGGACTCTTGGTTTTATAGGGAAAGACTATTCAGAAGTGATAAGTATGTTTCATTCTCACTGACAGGACAAGCAAATGATTATGTTAAAAAACAGCAGAGAATTGTATGAAAGTAACTGATACATGCCCAAAAGCATTTGAAATGTGTTCAAAGGAATGAGAAACTGCCACGACGATGTGCACCAATGACACGATGTTGTGGAGGTTGAAATAATAGTTAAGAGAACTTCAAGTCTGATGTGAAAAATGCACCAAAGCGACTGAGAAAAACTGTAAAGGTGCATTGTGCGACTTTTCATGCTAAATAAAATGTTGCATTTTATTGGGTATTTGACCACAATGGATCACAGTTGACTTTTGATCACAGTTGTGTCCAGCATCTATTGTTTCGAAGGTTTTTTGGTGCGGAACCCACAGCAGAGAACCTTCCAAACAAATTGATCCGATGTAATCTTTGAGACCACCCTGACGGAAAGTAAAGACATCATTCTGACCATACAGCTGCTTGGTAACTACAAGATGGATAGATAGATAGATAGATGAATGGATGGATGGAGGATAGATAGATAGATAGATAGATAGATGGATGGATGGATGGATGGATGGATGGATGGATGGATGGATGAATGAATGGATAGATAGATACTTTATTGATCCCCCCAGGAGAATTTCAGATGTCCAGTAGCAGCAGAAACACATCCAACAAACAAACAAAACAATTAAATACATAATCCTAAAATGCAGGGTCACAGCAGCAGAGGTGGTGTAGCCGCGGGTGATTAGCCACTTTGTCCCCTCTGGTTGATGTATACAGAGTCTAAATGGTTCAGACCATTTTCTCTTCTCTGGTCCAGAGTACAATGCTGAATACTGTATTAGCATTTCTCAAACAAATAGCATTTCTGCAGTGGATTTACGCTTGGCTCGATCTGCTCGGTTCAGACCATGAATCCTCTCTGCTCTGGTCTGGATCAGTGCAAAACCATGATCACTCACTGCACTGCGGGTAGAAAAAAGCAAGAAAAAGAACAATTGTAAAGCACAAAACAAAAATGGGTTCAGACAAACAAATTTAATCAATGGCTAAATTGTCAACATGTTGTCAATTCATTTTGAAGAGACTTCAAGAGACAAAATGCAGTTTGAATGATTTATTGATAGGTAGTTTGGCGTCCTAGGCCCCCGTGCGGCACTTAGGGTCAGCGAGGCTCCTGCTGAGTGCGCGCACGATCCCCCGGGACCTAGGAACTGGTGGTGGCATTGGCAGCAGGAAGGAGTTCACACTCCAACCAGGGAGAGAGAAGGAGGAGGAGGGGAGGTGGTGGTTTGCGAGGTTTGAGAAGGCCGTGAAGTGGGAGTCTCCGCTTTTAAGCTGCTGGCCTGGCCGGCATAGGTTGGCTGGAAATAGGCGTTTTGCTGCGATACGCCGAGGATGCGAGGCAGGCCTGAATTATTGTCAAATTGTTAATAATGGTTTGTTGCAAGTAATCAAATACTTTGTTCTAATATGATGAGGTCAGCTCAGTGCTCATTCTCCAAGGTGAGGATAAATTAAAAGTGTTTTTTATGAAACAACAGGGGATATTTGATGGTCAGCTGTTTTGTTAACACATATTACTAGTGCTATTTTTTAAGAGGCATCCAGGAAATTGATAATAACGTATTTTTGGTCCAATATTAATCTGCATCCGTTTCTGTAATGTGCCCAGAATAGTTTTTTTTGCCTCTGCTCTGCCATTCACAAAAGGCACAGTGCATTTAAATGTAGGATTCAGACTCAGAGATTAGGATTAAAGTAAAACATGGCCCTGACAAATGAAAACGGTTTGGCTTTCTTGGAAAAAGCGTTTCATATACTATTCAAAATATATAGTTATTTTTTTAAACTTCTCATAATGATTAAACATGTGCTTGTATGTGTGCTTAATACAGTCTAGATAAAACACGATCACACGGGCAATGAAGCTACAGTTTCTAGATAGCAAAGGTTTTTCTTTGGTTTGTTGTTGGCAATGCCAACCCTCGAGCTTGAAACCCAATAGGGAAGTGCTCATGGACAGAGTTTTGCTCCAACTTGCTCTGGCTCCTGTTGACTTGAAATGAAATGAAAACTCCTCTAGCTCAGTTACACAGTCACACTCAACATTTTGGGCTCGGCAAATCCGGTGCTTAGCGCTCTCTTTGATCCTGGTGTGTTTTTTCATATATATATTTGGAAATACAAGTATGGCCCATATAAGTATTGACCAATCAGATACCTTAGCAACCATCATAGCAACACGTCTGCTCCTGTTATGCCGCAAAGCTAACACCGGCAGAACAAAAGCCCATAAAGAATGTGGCTCCAGCTATAGTATGTTCTAATTGGCTTCTAAATGAATATAATAAAAAGTGATTTATTTTATGAGTATATCTCAAATGATTAGAATGCATCTGTAAATGCATCTTTTGCTGTTGAGCCATGGCATTTGAGCTAGATACATAACATATTTATCTAAAGTTTTTTTATTCTTGAGCCAATAATGGAAGCTAATTCACACGTGAAACTCAGAAAATTTGAATTAGAGTTCCAAAGTGCATTCTTCTGTAAATGACGGACCCATTACACTCAATAATGGTTTGAAAAAGAACTTAGAGCCAAAATCATCAAACTTATACCAAACAAAGGCATATTTCACGTTGCATGTAATGAATCTATATCATATGTTGGTTTAAGTTGAATTACAGAAAGAAATTAACTCCATCATCATTTCCCGAGTTTCACCTGCAAATTTCACATCAATGAGCTATAGTTTTACATTTACAAAACTCCATGTCAATATCGCTGTTGTGCTTCCAAAAAAAAAGTGATCTTAAAAGGTATATAGGAGGATTTTCCCCTAATTTTAGTAAAGAACCACCTTCTCCACTTTTTGAACAAAACTCTCTAGTCTTATTTGACGAGCGCGTATCACCAGAATGATTGACAGATAGGAGGACCAATAGTATCGATGATCCACCCGGAAGTAGAAAATCATCATATATACAGTACCTTTAACTTATCATATCTCATTGTATTTGCAACTGGCATTTTGATTTTTAAACTGCAACGCCATGCTTTTCCAACTGAGAGTCAAAACCATATCGGTGCTTTCTCACAGCCACTTCCCTATTATTAGCGAGTCATTAAAGTTAGGGCAATACATCAAAGTGCCTGTTTAATTGCATGTTTAGAACCATTTTTACCGATTAAATATCAGTCATACAAAACACGCTGTCTGTATCCATATCAGCGTTGTATTCTCACTATCTACTTCCCTGTTGGGGGTAATAAAAAGGACATTTATCACAGTAATAGTGCTAATATGTCCACTATATCAAGCATTTTTATTGCTGGGAAACACTTCAGTGGATTGTATGTGACACCCGATTCTCTCTGTGGAAATAAACAACACAAAGGCTCAGGGCTTTAGCAAAAAACAAAAACAAAAAAAAGAGAAAATATTTTGCCATTTCAATTCCAAATAGTTTAATACGTGAGTGAACAGCATCTCAGCTTGCGTCGCCGCGAGAAAAAACAATTAAAATGTATCTCATATTGATTCCCCATTCATCGTAACTCAGAGTTAAATCAACGGTATTTGTCACAATGCATTTGAACAATATCATGGCAGTTGTTTTAATTAGGGGCCAGAGAAACAGTGAGTAATAATTATTGTCCTTATCTCTGTCCCCGGTGAGTGAATGCACTTAATTTTAATTAGATTTTCTGTCAGAGCACTTCTCCAGAGGCCAGATGAATATTGATACAGATCCGGCCTCTTACTGTAGGTGACGGTGTAAGGACCTTGCATCAATGGGAAAATATGGAGAGAGAAAGGGAGAAATAATTGGGATTATGTGGACTTTATAGTGAACATAAGGATATAATAAGTTCCATGAGTAAAATAAGAAGATGGCCCTTTAGGTTGCTTCACGATTCACGAACAATGACATATAGACATCCGCGACTCCTTTTCAACGTGACGATTGGAAGATAGAAATAAACACACGTGTCCTTGTCTGCATCATAGTCTGTCTTTTTCCCCATGTGCTGTAGAGGCTGTTTTTAAATGACCTCGCTCAGAATGTTTACATGTGTCTGAAAACCCTTTTAGCCAAAAGTCTATAAGCTTCAACCAATATGGCCTGATCCACTTTTGAAACATTTTTTAGAACAAATTGGTTGGTGTTTTTACCAAAGTAGGTCACAGGTCTGTTGGACATTGACATTTATGTTGCTGCAAGGTTCATGTTTTGGCAGATTAGGGAAGAAGGATACAGTATATATATATATATATATCACATTTTGGTTTCACTTTCACTTTATGTATTATTATT
>JAPMNZ010915394.1:0-10374 GCA_029875035.1 Pomatoschistus microps
ATGTTAAGAGGTTAATCACAACATAATAGTAACTAGAAAAGGCCACTGGATGTAGTTCCATTGAAACCAGACGGTGATGTGGCTCACTTGACCATAACTTTTTGAGTCATGTTGCTAGGTAGCTAACAGACAAGAAAACATAAGTAAATACCTGTCCATCCTGCCAAGCAGCGGCAGTGACCAGTGACGTGGTCACAGCCGTCAGCATGGCTGCAGTCACAGCGCTCCCTGCAGTCCAGGCCATACGTCCCGTCCTGAAACAGGAGACAAACACCTTTAAAATATCATCAGTTTTTTTCAATCCGACTGTAGGAGAGCTGACTTACCGGACAGTGAATGTCACATCTGTCGCCTCTCCAGCCCGGTGCACAAGTGCAGTCTCCATTTAAGGCATTACAAGCACCCTCATTTCCACACAAACAGCTATGGTTACAACCCAGACCCCAGCTTCCACTGGGGCAGTTGATAGAGCAGTCCACTCCATGCCACCCTAAGAGAGCGTAAAACAAACACTTAAAAAATGATCAACTGGTTGGACGTCAGTGATCCTCACTGTCTCGCTGCTCACCTGGCTGACAGGAGCACGAGCCGTCCACGGAGGAACACTGAGCTCCGTTCTTACAGTTGCAGCGGGAAGAGCAGTTGATTCCATGGGTTCCTGTGCGACAGGGCACTGTGCAGTTGGGACCCTGGTGAAGATTAAATGTGATCCCAGTTTCACACAATACAAAGGTTTTTATTGTTTGAATATCTCAGTTTACCATGAATCCTGGAGCACAGACACACTGTCCTGTGACGCTGTGGCAGTCCGCCCCATTCTGACACTGACAGACTTGTCGACATAACTCCCCAAAGAACCCTGGCGTACAAGTCTCATTACAGTAGAGTCCAGACCATCCAGGGAGACATGTACATTCACCAGACATTGGCTGACACCTGACAATACACAAGAGGAAGAATTATTTAGGTAGAACTTATATGGAGCTACTTTTGGAGCAAACACTAATCTAAAGCAAGTAGACTAAAAAACCAAGAACATTTATAAGTATGAAATACCTTCCCAAACCACTACAGTTAACTGTATGCTGTTACCCCCAGCAGGTGGAGCCCTACTGCTACATAGAAAAAACATGTCTTTGTCTCCACACAACTGCTGACAGCAGCTGTAGTTACACAGCAGAGGCTTTGAGATGGACATATGGACTCGAGTGTAACACTTGTCAGATTGCAGCTGCTTGACAAGCGATTAACCAACTCCAAAAAACTTGAGTTAGTCTGTTTCACCACAATATACAAAGACCCCTATCCTCCGCCTGACATCAACATTAACTTAAGTTATAGAGAAGCTCAAAGCGTGTTGATGTGTCATCATTTATTAAATTGTGAAATTATATATGTAATCATGAAATTGTATAGTTTTATATCAAAAGTCTCTGAGGTCAAATGAGTTTGTGCTGGACACAGAGTGGCACAAGACAGAAACTAAAATGTCAAGAGTTTAATGATGACAGTAATCGATGACAGTAGACAAAATAAGGAACATATTCTTCCTGTCTCTCCAAAGTGTTTTTCAGAAAAGAGACGTTTTTCAGAAGTGGCGAAAAGGACTGCGACCAAGGTTCAGGACTTGGACCCAAGACCGAGACCTGGTCTGGACTGACGTCGCCTGATGAAGCCACGCCCACTCCTACACATTTTAATTATGCGATATGTGAATATGTTAGTCAGTCTGAGCAGGGACAGATAGACATGGGGCATCGCAGAGCGCCTGGTTGTCCTCTCCCATAGTTTAGGGACAGTTTCTTTTAGCTCAGCTCATAGGATTAGATAGGGTTAGCCAGTTGAATAGGAGCTCTTGAGTTTTTTTGTATTTAATTGAAAAGACAATTAAAGTACTGTTAAACTCTGTAATATTGCTTCTAATTTCTCTTTATCAAATCGCAAACGTCAGACAATAGTGTATGAGCCCAAATCTGAGCCAAAACAAAAGTCTATCAGTTTATTTTGTTGTCACTTTCAATATTCTTGATTGTATATTACACAACATCATAGCCTTAAAGTAATGCATTTAAGTCAATTTCCCATGAAGAATGATCTGTTTATTTCCATTAGCATTAAAGTAATGCTAGGATGTAGATGGGTAATCACCAATTCATTTGGCGGATTTATTGGGGACCTGGAATCTCCAGGTTGAGAACCACAGTGTTTCACCCACAGAAAAAAGGACAAACCTGCGTGTGTTGTGTGCGGTGCAGGGGCACTTCTTGTCGCACTTGAGTCCGTAGTAACCGTCCCGACAGAGTCTGGTCTCACACATGTCTCCAGTGTAGCCCGGTTCACACAGACACATGCCGTTAGTGTGGTAACATCTGCCGTTGTTCTGACAGCGACACTTCTTACTGCAGCCAGCGCCATAAGTGCCCACAGGACACTGGTCCTGGCAACTGTGAACAACAAGACAACACAACATGAGCAACTTCAAAAGAAACAGTTCAAATCAGACTTTGGAGAATTCTCCATGAAGAAGGATCTTTTTCCTTTTCTTTTTTACACAAAACTATGGTGTAACAAAGCCGAACACTTTTTAAAACATACTACAATCTGTTTATTGTCATTGTAAAAAACATCTATGTCCAATGACCCACAGGCCAACAGCCCCTGCTAACCCAAAGGAACCATTGAAATCTTCTCCCAAAGTTCAGAACATCATCCAGCCAACTTCAGCCCCACCGATATAGACATGCTCTACCTTGCTGTAAAGCTCTTCAATCCACTCATTTACTACATTTATTTTAGATTGTTTCACAAAATGTCATGTATGGCTCTACTTTAGCTAGTGAGTAAACCTTTGTCATTCAGCCAACTTCTGTCTGTTAAGTAAATGCACATTTGGTGACTTCTTCTTATCGCCAAAACATGTTTACTCCAGAATGTGTTCGTCTCAAAAGTTTATGGCCAGGAAATATGAAACAAGGAACATATTGTTTATTAACTTGACTGAATTTGTCTCTGTCTGTGTTAAATGGGTCAGAAGGAATTTTATAAACGTTTTCTTTATCCAAAAAAGTGTGTGTGTGTGTGTGTGTGTGTGTGTGTGTGTGTTTGTGAGGATGTGTCATCCCAGGGCAGCTGCGACTAATACAGTAGCTTTTCACCCCATGTTTTTCAAATGAACTAATCACTATCTTTTAAATGAACATCTATAGACTTGTAAGGTCAAGGTTAGAAGTAAAACCTCTGAAGACTCAAACAGTCTTCAGAAGACTCAAACAGATAAGTAGTGTTTTGTAGGTTGCTAAATGTCATTTATGGTTTCGTGTCCGTGTTTTTATTCCCTGTTTAAATACAGCAGCAAATGGAGCAAACAAGAGTCCTAAAACGTCTTTAAAAAGCACACAAAGGCTTTCTTTTATTTCTGTTTGCGCAGCGTACACACAGTCCCCAAAGCAACCACAAAATCAAGCAGGATACACAACTCAAACACTCAAACCACTCATTTTCAGCGGGCTTAAAAGTCATGAAACTATAACAGAATCGCCACGGGGGCTTCCACTCAGTTGTATTTCATATTCTCTCTATACTTTCAGCAATATAGTTCCTCTAAATCAGCAGCACAACTCATTTCCTAGTTTTGTCCTCCTGCAGGGCAAATTATAGCCAGCCCATCCACAGAGTGACCCGTTAATGGATTTCAGTGGCTTAGGGAGTGGCGGCGGTGACCCAGTTCCTCGCAGCGCTACGCCATGACGTCTGGCTTCCCTCAAACTCTTATTTACTTATAAAGTGCCCATGGAGCGGCTATTCCTGTTCCGTCATTGGTCAGCCTAAGTATATGGTGGCTGCTCTTTGACATTGTTAATTATATGGGCCGACAGCCTGTTTGCATGTGTCTGTGAAAACACTGAGTAAGCGCTGCCGATGTTTTCTTCCAAACTTTTACCTTTGATACATATTTTAAAGGAGTGTGAATCGGGTGAATTATGAATTGATCGATTGATTTATTGATTTTATTAATTTAAGCGGAAATTTTACACTCATTAGTATTTACCAAATTTAGATTCCTTACTTTGTGTGCTAATGTGCTTAAAGTATTAGCCTGGCCTTAGCCATCCATACGCTCCGCTCAATCATCATTTCCCTGCATGCGACGTCTGGGTCTGGTCCCTGTGTTTGCGATTACAATCGGTTGAATTTCGGCCGACCAATCAGCGAGCGCGGGAGGCGGGTGTTTAGTTATGGATGACGTCAAGAGTTTGCGCCGAACGGGCAGGTTGTTGTTTGGCAATGGTGAAGAATGCGATAGTAATGTACTCCGGTCTGGTTCTATCAAGAAATTGAAGCTGGAGCAAGAGGAATGTTTAGCAAATGTGATCGCTGGAATAAATTGTGGTTTAGGAGATGGCTAGGCTAAATGCTAAATGCTAACGACTCACTTGGGCGTATTACATATGTGACAGTAAACTCAGATCCAATCGTTAACTGTTTTTTGTATTTTTAAAGTTTTGAAAATGTGCTTTTTACTTGTATGCAAGGCAATCTTGAGTGTCAAGAAAGGCGTCTAATAAGTATAATGTATTATTATCATTACTATTATGAATATATTCAAGCAAATGTAATGAGTGGGGGTGGGATAGAAGTAAAAACATCGTAGATGCCCACCCCATGAACATATCGCAAGTCATTTGTTACACTCCCTACAGGCCCAAATTCAGGCACGTGGGCTAAATGCGGCCAATTGTATCATTGTAGTCACTTAGGGTCTGTCCCAGCGTCATCCAGCCAACTTCAGCTTCTCCAATATAGTCGTGCGATTGTCGAAAATCTCAGAACTTGAGGAATACAGTCTTTATTTGTATATACTGACATTTGTTTTCAAATGTGTCACAAAATTAAATTTGCGGCACCAAAGCTTTAGTGAGAATCAATATCATTCCCTATTTTAAAGCCAGACTCCAGTCAAAACAGTTTCATAATTTATGTTATCCGTCTCTGGACAGGTCTGGTTAACCATAATGAGCCTAACCTCTGAGTCTAAAGTTTGGGTTAGGTCTTCCTTATATTGATAGAAAGAAAGAAATTATAGATAGATGTATAGACAGATAGACAGTTAGATAGATAGATAGATAGAACGATAGATAGCTGACTTGCACAGTACAAGTACAGGTACATATTGATGTTTCCTCACCGCTCTCCAGTGTATCCCGCCCGACACAGACACTGTCCCGTCGTGGCCACACAAAAGCCATTGTTATGACACTGGCACTCATGGGAACAGTTTTGTCCAAATCTTCCCTCGGGGCAGGGCTGACCACACACTGTACCCTGAAAACAAACACATGCAATAGCTTCAGGAAGAATGTTATATGACCAACAGCTGAATAAGTGAAAACATAAAGTTCATGAATCTAAATGAAAGATAATAGAGTTGTTTTTCCACAATCTTGATTCGATTTCTGACCAAGGGCAACAATGAATCAATTAATCAATACGTCGCTGCTCCAGGGCGGATTGTTGTTTACTGTACAGATCGACAGATTCTCTTCATTTGTGGTTAATTTACTCCATGAAAAGGTCAAATTACTCTTGTGGCTAGAAGTAAATTGACTCACCTCTGTATTAAAGATTATTCACAATATATGTATTTTTTAACAGAATGTTGATAGTTTTTCCTAACTTGACCAGCCCTGGGTCATTTAAACCCTGTTAGACCCTAATTTAGAGAATTATCCTTCTACTCTTAATCCTCTGTGGCGGGTCATTTTGATAGACCAAGGGTTAAGTTGGGATCATTTTGTGAAAGGAGTTTTTCACTTTTGTTTAGGGTCTGGTCTTGCTGTATTAAAGGGGCAGTATGTAAGATTTTAAAGAACATAATTCATTCTTAATAGGTTGTGTTCATGTTGTAGAACTCTTTTTCAGTTTATTGAAGGTGCCAATACAATTTGAAATTACTTTTCAGCTGCCTCGACCACAATTTTAAACTATAGTCTCTTTGGAATTTTCTAATGAACACAACCTACTACAGGTTCTCAGACTGCCAACCCTGTGTGGAGCTGCCTCAGTCCTCGTTCTCTGTCATCTGTGGGGGTGGATTTTCCCACTTTTTTCCCAATTGTGTTTTTTCCCCCCTTGCTGATGCAGGGATGCAGATGCAGGGATGCAGGAAGGTCTAAGGACAGTGGTGATGATCCAGGACATTTAGCAACATTTACAAACATTAATGAACATTTATGGAAGTCATCCGCCCCTTATGGACCAATGACTCTCTGATCTGAGCTGGCGAATCGACAACTTGATAAAGTCCTTCAAGATAACTACTGTTGTGATTTAGAGCTTTACAAAAATAAATTGAATTGAATTGAATTAAATTAATTATCAGAAAGCAGACTTAGCATCATTTGATGCCAATTTTTTGTGAAATCCATTTGGGTTTGTTTCTACTTAAACCCAAGAAGGTGATCAGACAACGAAGATTTGAAATGCGTTTGTAATTACTTTATTAAACCAGTACAAGCACAACTTTACCAGAATTATTTACAAATCATATTGTTGAACAGACTCAAATGCATGAGCGCATAAGACATTGTTTTTGATTTTGTGTCACGGAGTCTCAATATTATCTGTTTTTGTAAACACACTCAATATCTGCAGCTGCTGGTGTTTAGAGAACTCTAAAATGACAGGATTCCATCCTTTTAAAAAGAGGCTCATTCTGCTCATTGATTGTAAACACAACTTAAAATGTGGCCATCATTACTCTGTTTTGATAGTTAGAAGATATCAGGATTTAAACACTGATGATACATGAGAACATGAACCAGCAAAGGAACGGCACATTCTGTCACAGAATTCTTCACTGACCTCCAGTTCAATTTGAATAAATAGGTTTTCTAGGATGTTGTGATGTCACATCATTCACACAGATAAAGGGAAATGACAGATATTGTGATTTCCTTATAGATATTGTTCTTATTACCTCCACCGAGGGTAGGAAGTGATCACTGTTGTTTGTTTGTTTCTCTGTGAGCAACATGGGAGGATCTGGACAAAATTTCAAAGAAACACACGCAATGGGTGAACAACTGATTCGATTGTGGGCTAGCTGTCTAGGGCTGGTTTTGACAGGGAGTGGAATTGAGCCAGAGGTCTGCTCTCTAAGTGCTTATAGTTATTATTATGATGTCGTAGTGAAGAGTAGACATACCGTCCAGCCCACGGGACAGGAGCACTCTCCGGTCACGTGATGACAGACCCCTCCGTTTTGACAGGGACATCTCTCCTCACACTGCTGCCCGTGTTTACCAGGAGGGCAGAGGTCTTCACAGCTACAGGGGAGATGATGATCATCACCAATCATGTTTCAAGTGAGTTAGTGAGTGATTAGAATGTGCACTTACATAGCTCCTGTGTATCCTGGAGCACACTTGCACTCTCCGGTCACATGATGACAGGACGCGGCGTTCTGACACTGGCACTTCTGCTGACAGCTGCTGCCGTAGGAGCCGGCGTCGCACTGGGCCTCACAGCGCCACCCTCTGTACCCCGGAGTGCACAGACACGCTCCAGTGATGGGGTTGCACAGACCTCCGTTCTTGCACTGGCATCTGTTGCTGCAGTGTGGACCCCAGTGGTCACTGTCACATGCTAAAAACAACATACAAATGTTAATCCTTGTTTTAAGTCCTTTCACACCTAATCTGATGGTACGTCACGCGTGAGATCATATTCCCTTTCACCGTCCTTTAACATGAGAGGCTTAGATTCTCTGAATCTCTTATCATCCAGGTTATCACTGGTTCAAGGGAGATCTTCCCAGGTGTGTCATGCCTACAGTAAAAATTCACTTTCAGCTCCTCTTAGGTTATGATATTAAGAAACTTTAGATATGAAATTGAAAAACTCCATATAAACCTTGCAAACAAGCAAATGCTTATTTATCTTCAATCTGTTTCCATAAAGGTCAAGCCGCTCGGTCATGCTCATAAACACAAACAGCTTCAAGGGAAACTTGTCATGATCCACTTTGTCAAAGCCTAATTTACTGTGTGCTACAGGCTTGACCTGCACCCTCCTCATTAACTGAAACTAACACATCCAACACAGAGGCCATGTTTTCTCAATGGGACTTTCCTGCTAAACAAAGGTCAGAGGGGAAATACAGGAATATAGCTTATATATCAGCTCTGTTAAATGAACTGAATTCCCAGTTGAACAAAGTAAGACCATATGGGAGTCATCATGTTCACTTTCAGGTTTAACTAGATGGTTGAACGATTATGATATTTTTATGAATTCCGAACTAAAGTATGACTTATATGTCTGTAGACTCCAGCAAGACATTATTCATGGGCACACATGTCAGACTACGTCCTGCGGATCATAAGGTTAAGTTAAATAGGATCGTCTAAACACAAACATATATCCTGTGTCACGTGAGAGCCTCTGTTTGACGGACTAGTTCAAGTAACTAAGGCTCTTTATCCAGATGCATTAGTCTGACCCAGTATAAAACATGCACACACAGTTTCCTGAGGCGGTCCTGAACTATCCCGTCCCGGGACCGAGCTGCGCGGACAATGTGAGGGGGAGGAGATTAGATACACTTGGAAACTCTCTGCCATCCTGGTACCTTTGTGAAACCTGACCTAGATTGAAGAAAGGCCAAACTCCAGGAGCTGGGGGCTCCTCAGTCCCTCTCCTGAGAACAGCCCGTTTCCTTTCAGCAGCCCATTCAAGCTGGCAGCCAGAAAAAAACAGCAGCGGAACAGTCACATGAGGCATAGTTTTCACCCACAGCTCAACTCATTTAGGGTGAAATATTTTCTTCAAACTAAATATATAAAAGGACAGTCAGACCGCCATTATGATGATCTAAATGGGACAATTAATTCCAATGACTGAACCACAGTAAAGTCACACAATAAGAGATGAGAAAACCACCGCTCTAATATGTGGCATCAAAATGACCCCTTAATTCTTGAGTTAAAAGTACTATATCCTGTTTACCACTAAAACTATTAAACAGTTGTTGACATGTTTGTCCAGATTGCTCTGTGCACAAGTTGGCAGTGGCTGTGTGCTGGCTCTGGAAGCTGGCGGCACTTCCATTACACCAGTGTGCGCTCATGGGAACCCAAAAGCCTCTCACACTCATACTCCAAAATTCAGCCGAGAAAAAAAACATCTGTAGCATTCTTTATTTTCCCAAAAGGGCTTTCTCTGATAGTGGACACGTAGGACTTCTTGACTCAACACACTACACTGACAAGACAGCGGCAGCCCACTCACTGCTGAACTTGAGATCTCCTGAGCATCTTGTGTTGTTGTGTACTAAATCACAAGCTCCGAAGCCCGGGGATATTTCCTACCACACAAAATTCTATTGCTATTCTATTATTCCTGCTCACCCCCCACGCACATCCTCTATCCCCGTTTCCTGTTCTTGGTCCCCAAATTGATTCTCAGACATATTGTAATGGCTCAGTGACCTGTAAAATGAGGCTTATCTGGAGGACTCTTGAGGAAATTAAAGGCATTCTGCTTGACCTAATGTCTTCATCGTGGGAATATCTCGGTGATCTGCTGGTGTTTTTCGTCTGTATGTTACAAACTATATAATCAGCAAGAGTCCAATGAGAATGTTATATTTTTAACATCTGTTGACTACAGTATCAATCTGCACCAACTGAATTTGAAGAGAAAGTGCATTTTATTCACATATAAACCACACTTGTATATAAGCTGCAGGTTTTCATGTAGTAATGTAACACTTAACCAACCGCTGATGGATCAAAACAATGTACTTTTGACTCGCAATGAGTAAAATCACTCTCCTTCGTCAATAACATTCCTACTAAAACTAGGTTGGAGTAAAAAAATATATATATTTATTATTATTGGTTATATTCTTAAAAATATATACTTCTGTGAACCAAAACTATACCATTGTTATTGTAGATTTAAATTTAGATCAAATTAAATTGATATATCGATAATTAATGTTTTTTTGTTCAATGTTTATCTTATGGTATTTTAGCCAGTGTTCAACTATTAACATCAGTGCTGGAAAGATAATAATACAAACATTTTTCTATGTTTCATTTTTGTTAGCCAATCGTTAAAAAAATAACCATCAAACTCCAAAGAACAAACACAAGTTGAGATTTTCTTTTGAAAATAATTTTGAATCTAGACCATAAGACCTTCATCCCCGAGCAGCATCCACCCTTTACATTTTACTTCAGAGAACGTTCCTATCTACAGTATATTCGAGTTAAAATTCAACAGCGACAGAAACTAAAGCTATTTGCCATTTGTAAGTTCTCCAAGGGTCCATCAGCATTCTCTGTTGTTTCAGAGAAAGTCGGTAGAATG